>JANSTS010005463.1:0-18771 GCA_026546915.1 Sylvicola fuscatus | reverse complement strand
AGAAAATCTACTATTTGAATAAATCATAACTGATAGAAAGTGCAACTTTCGTTCTAGCATAACTAATATTCATGCAAATCTAAACCATATTTTCACATAAATGATAACTAATTTATATATAAACCGATTGGATGTTCTACGAGTATATGAATGCAATCGAATGCCCAGTCAAAGAGAAATGAGCTTAATTTTCCACTTGATTACGGTAATGGATTTTTAATGAACAATTTCAGCTGCATCCCCGTCAACTGCAGACCGAAAGCTTAAAATGAATACTCGTTTCAAATGGCATAAATGCATTAAAATACACATATTTAGAAACTGCACAAATATGAAATTGATGTGTCGAACATGCATGTAATTTAGTTTCAGGTGGTTGTACAAATAAAGTAATGAAATCATTCATTAGCATAAAATTCAAATCATTTATCTAAAAAAAAAAGAAAATGAACTTTCACGCACTGAATTAACATATACACATAAGCTTTCGCAAAAATCAGTGTACACAACCACAAAGTGACATCCAGGCAACATTTTCAATCAATCTCTGTCGCAGAATGTGTCGCAGCACAGACTTTTTCAATCCTTCCTCCTTACACCTCTCGAACGCTGGCAATTTTCTCGCTTTCTTTTTGTTATGCTTCGAACGTTGGGTTTGGTGAACATGGGTTACTGAGGGTTCAACATTGGCACGTTAAGGAGGAAGGCTGTGGTCGGACGTGACAAAAACAATTTGCTGGAAGATGTATTCCAAGCAATCTCCCTACTTAACTCTCGCACTGTGTGCCAACTGTCCTCTGTCGAGTGTGTCCTAAAACACTGGTGAAGGTTGTTCGGAATGCTAAGGGCGAAAGGATGAGGGTACACGCAGAAAAACCATACGAAATTGAAGCCAAGAAATGAACGTCGGAAATTGAGATTACGAAGGTATGGTATGTTGGTTGACAGACAAGTGGGACACAAGTTGAAGGAAATGGCATAAGAAAAGCAACATTAAATAGAAACATGACCAAACATCAAATAATAAATGCGAAAGACACAGGAAGTGGTGAAGCAGGGAAGCAAGGAGCTCAATTGAAAAAAAAAAAATCAACGAGAAATTCTCAAATTGATTTGAGTGTGGCTCCAAATTAGCTTATAGGCAGTGATTTTGACGCCTTCGGCTGCAAAACTCTCGACGAGTCAGCAAAAAAGGAGTCAAATGCCATCGCATACACGCACGTCGTACACCCATGAAACCAGAGAAGTGATTTAAATTAAAAACAAATAAAACTTTCTGATTTGATTGTCTTCGAGCTGCGTGATTTCGCACAATTCAATTATTGTGCTGGGAAATTGTGTTGGTGTCGCACATTTCACTGAAAGTTTATATATTCAGTGTGAATAGATTCAATGTACGCATATTTGATTAATATTTGGTAAGACGTTTTGACTACACACAGCTGATACATTGCATTAAGATTTTATAAAAGCTGAAAATATGCATGTGCCAACTCGTCCTCAGACATTAATTGGAGTCAAATGAAAACACCACAATTACGATGTAATAAAACGTGAGCGCATCTTCATTGTGGTGAGAAACTTTAGCTGGGAACGCAGTCAACCAAAATTATGTATTCGTGAGTCATCTGCTTCCTTTAACACAAACAAGCATGAAATTAAAGGAAGCGTGCAAGGCATTTACTTCCTTTCGCTCCAGCTATTTGCAGCAGGACCAAGCACCGCGAGGACAAACATTACAAAGTATATATGCTCACATTTTCGCATTTGTTTCATTCGCTTATGATTCCGCTTTATATCTTTATCTAACAATAGTGCTTCACATGTATTTATATTTATATATATGTAAGTAGAGCGTTTGTGCTTTTCTTCCACAATCTATTTTGTCGGCTGTCGTTGTTGTGTGCTTCATTGTTTTCTTCGCTTGGAAAATTGTCTCACTGTTCATAGCTGGGTCCATTTCCTTTCAAATCGTGACGTAGTTTATTTCTTGGAATTTTATGTGCAATAGCGCAGTGAGAACGAATTATTGAGCAAGGAATTTGCATCCCCACTTAAGTGCTTCAGCAAAAGGAAGAGCCGAAGAAATGTGCACCACTACTATTCAACTTTCTTCTTTTCATTTTTTAAGAAAAACAGCACAAAAACCGACCAACAGACTGTATGGCATTTTCGATTGTTGCTGCATGCTTCAGTCCTTCAGTTTGAAAACGATAATAAAGATAGAGCATGCGGTCGTACGAGATATTTAAACAATAAAAAAGCGGATGTGTAGATCAGTCGCTACTTGGTTCTTTTAGTGGAATTTTAAGAACCATAAATAAAAGTGTTATCGTGTCTAGAGCTAAGATGGCGGGAAATGGCAACTGCTCTTGCTGTTTAAGAGTACATAGAAGATCGTTTATGTTTTTGGTTGCAGTTTGCGAAGTGTATTAGGGAAACTGCTTATCCCTAAACTATGTTATTCACTTTAAATGATGGTCAATTTAGACACCTAGATTCAGAATTTGTAATAGCCAAAAATTCATGGAAAACATTTAAACGGCATTTAAAATGTAAAAGTTTTGTTGTGGACAATAAACAGAATCGTATATGAAGCAAGTTCCAGCAAGGTATTCTTGAAAACTTCATCACGTACAACATATTTTGTCGTATTCCGAGTATATGAAACTCCATCTTATATAGGAAGCGACATCAAATAAGGACACATCACACAATACAAAATGTTCCGTGAGAAAATTACGTTTGCAGGACCGTAAAAATGGCAGACGTCTCGCATCGAAAAACGGACGATTATATGGAAATGTAACCAACCGTAAGGACGCGCGCTTCAAACAACAACAAAAAAAAATGAGAAAAAAGTATTGAAATATTTATTGCCAAGTCAAGCGAATTCAAAGGAAAGTCAAACGCTTCAAATATGTATGCATTCTAATATTATGTAAATAGAAAGAGGTAATATCAAAAACATTGTGTTCTTGATAAATCTGCACTTGTGTTTAGCGTATCTGACGCCTGTTCTAGGACGATGAGTGAGCCGAGTGATATTGCTTGACGAAATGAGAATCAACTACCCGGGCATAAAGGAAGGCTGCTGTCAAAATGGGGCCAAACGAAAAAAAAAATCGAATTCTAATAAAAAATTCACAACCACTTTCCCTGTTCACCTTTTCTCATATTTGCCTAGTCTTATATGCGCAACATACATGTGCTGGGGAAAAAAAAAGACAATATTATATTCTGCAGTTCATTCTACATTCATCTGTTTTCCGTCGAACATATATTGCTATACATTTGCTGCTGCTTTATCAACTTCTTCCTATTAGACGCGCGCTCTAACATCTGTACAAACTACAAATGTCATCACCCCAAGGCTTCTCTCGTTATGTGTGCCATTTGGTGCCATTGTCTTACAAGTTTTCTTCATTGTTTGTTGCGTTTAAATACAAAACAATACGTTTATCGTGAAATTGAATGAGCATTGCAGTTTAAATGATTCTGTAAAGTGCAACTGCGTTACGCGGCTCAGCGGAAAATCGACTTTAACTTCTAACCGCTCGTCAATTACGAAGAATTGTCTCAACAATCACACTTTACAATCAATGAGGAACTAAGTTCTTTTAAACAAATAATATGTCAATTGCAATCCATTTACATTTATTTATATATTTAAAAAATATTTAAAAAGATATTTTCATTGTGTTTTTTTTGAGTATGTGCAGTACCTCAAATTGAATCATCCCAAAAGTTCATTGAAATATGTTAATCGGCTTGAACAAACGACTCAATTAGCCCAACAATGTCATTCATTGTTAATATGTCAACGACACAAACAAAATTAATTAATGATAATTTTGAAGTTTTTCTATGAATATAAAATTGAGCAGCGCGCGGTTTAACCTTAATGTCAAATGTTCAAAAAAATTAACATATAAATGTCAAAGTCACTATATCAGAAGATAGATAATATTGTTTCTGTTTACTAAGTTTTCAATTCATAAGAACAAATCCAACGACTGACTGTCAAATCGATCATTTTTCATTCATGCATCAATATACTATTTACTCCATTAGTCATTTCCTTTTTGTAAGGCGATTTATGTTACGGTAAAATCACCGATCAAATTTATTCCATTCAAATGCTTGTCCTGACAAGCATTCAGGATGTACAAACATATGTTCGACGATTTGCTGCGCTAACTTAAATCTTGAATGGAAATTGAAAAAAAAAACATAAATACATAAAGTACATATGAATTCTAGATTCATGCTGTGCGATTTAGCTGCTACCAACAAATCCAGGCAAAACGAACATTAAATGAAATCAATAAATATCTTATACGTTTGCTAAAGATCCATACACAAAAATGTTTTCTAGCCAGTCATGTTTTCCATTTCCAGTGGAACTGAAAGCTCGACATAAATAAATGTAAGATACGCGAGTATATATGAATGTGAATTTGCATAAATAATTCTTTTATTCAGTTTTGTGATCTCTGGGTATGGCATTAAAAAAAACTTTGTGGTGAAATATTTATGTCCCCTATTGATGACTATTACTTTGTTGTTTTTTTTATAGATTTTGGCTTGAATTTCGACATTCGTGTCTGGTATCAATCAAAAGTGCCATTAGCCTTTTGAGTTCACTTTTTATTGTTAGTTTATACTAAACGATAAAAGTGAGCTGTGCAGAAAATCAGGAAATACCTGCTACATATCTAAGGCATATTTTTATTAAATTATGCCATCACATGTTAAAGGAACATGAACGAATGTTGAACTTTGAATGATCAGCGTAGCGCGCTTTCACGAATCACTTTCAATTATGTGCATGCATTTTCTGCTCGAAAGCGACAGCATTTTTATGTTGTAGTCGCCAAGAAGTTATTACATTGTTTGGGAATAAATAAACGGAATTAGTTGAGAGGGTGCATATTTTTATTGAATGTTTCCAGATTAAATGGAATGTGTTTCGACAAATGTCCAGTGTTTATCCAGGTGCGTGGATTTTCAGTAAAATGAAAACATCGTCCAATTCATTTCCAACAAACACAATCGCACACCATAAACGCCGAAAGAAACATACTAATAACGATTTTGCACCGACAACCATAAACCGCGCTTTATCTGTTCTAAATTGCTGGCAATCCCTCATATTTATAACCGCTCAATTTCTTATAACACTTAATAGCCCCACTGGTTCATTTTATTTACACCTCGTTTTGGCCGCGGCCGTTCGCACACATTCGCGCACACATTCGCTTTCCAATTTATTTCCGCACCAGCAAATCGTTTTGTTTTAATTTCATTTCGCGTTTTTATTGGCGCAACAATAACGCACCCCACGGCCGAGCCGCGTTATGCCGCACGTTTGTTTTATTTGCACACACTAAACACACAATTTGCACTGGCACCGCGAACTCGTGAAATTAGTGCAAATTAAATTGGTGAAAGATAATAAACAAGAATTGAACACAATTCACATAACATACGCTTCAGAATACGCGCGTCGTGCGAAGGGATCAGGAAATGTGCTAAAATTTTGTAACGGACCAAATTACATGTTTGCGTTTATATTTGTCCCTTGTAAAGGAAATGAACACATCGATTTGGAAATGTAAAATATTTAATAACACGTTTAAGTACCTAATTAAATATTTTCCAAAAAACGAGACAAATACACATGAATCCGGTGCATTGTAGGGACTTTATTAGCAAATATTGTTGAAATAAAATTTAAACAGAAATAATAATTTAATTTTTGTCTAAAATAAAGACATTGTAAAATCTTCTTCACAGCTCAATGTTAGATTGGTCAATGGTTATGTAAGGGCAATCAAATTCAAGCCATCACTGACCTGATAACGATTATACTCAATGGACAACCGAAAATCATAAATATTTCCTGAAATATACAAGTCCGACACATATTCAACTGAAATGGTTTTATTGTTGGTTGTTGCCTTATCCTGTGAGGAAAAAAAGAAACTTTCACACAGAGAAATGACACCAACATAGCTCGTACACACATAACTATGAATATACAGGATGAATAAAAGTGAAAGTTAAAGAAATAAACGGAAAACTACTCGCAAGGCGCCAATTTGCATTTTTCAACATCATCATCTAGCTGGCTGGCACTTCTTCATGTTGTTTCCTCCCCGTTTTGCCGTTTGCTACACTTGAAAATGATGCGCAAAGGAGTGAAAACGGCACTAAAGAGATGATTATCCTTTTCTGAAAGTGGATAATCCAAAAAGAAAACAGATAAGAAAGATAGACGAAAGGTTAAACATGTGGGAATATCAAGATTGGTAATTTAGCTATATGCGCTTACGTCGGCGGGTGTTTTGGTGTGTTTGTGTGTGTGTGTGTGTGTTTGCTGTAGGGCACAACACCACCCGCGTTGCGCCCTTATAAGCAATGCACCACACACATCATATTGGATTTGGGATGGCTTGAATGGGAATTCAACGACACGGAATAAAGAGGAGGCCAAAATGAAAATAAATCGATGTTACTCAGCGGCACAATGAGGAATGACTTTATCAAAAGGCTATATCGATGTTCGTGAACATGAAAACGTTATTGCAAAAGGGGATGATGTGAACATGGCTTGATAAAACTTCTATTGTAATAGAGTTAAACAAATTGCAATAAACTCTTGGATACAGAATTTTGATAGCTAAGTACTTTTTTGGGCGTCATCCAAATATTTGAAGAAGACAGACGTTCACGAATGAAAACTGCACTACAGCCAGCTTTTGCGTGCATGCTACATGTTGCGCCGAGCTTTCTAGGCTAGACAAAAATAAATTAAAACATTTTTAATACTTTATTACGACATTAAATTATAACAAGTAACCAATTACAGCCAATAACAATTTGCACAAAAAAAAACCCTTAAACTTTTAAAAAGGGTCAAGACCTCAACACATTTCGTAATAACAATATTTTTTTCAATTCTCATTTCCTTTCCTCAATTTCATTGAATTGTTATATCATACTTTCCTTCTGCAAAGTGCCCACTCCAGCCAATGGCTAAAATCCTGAACACATTGTACACGAGATATCAATTTTCTTTCCCAGACATTCCTGATTCCGCAAAGATATAAACTTTACCCTTTCCCTGTTATTCAGTACAAAACAAAACTGCACCTACCCCCACCCTACACATCATGTAAAAAAAAACCCTTAAACAGAACAGCAGAACCAATAAGAAAAAAGTCGGCCTCGCATCATGAATTTTCTTTCGGTGATTTTATTCGAAAAGTGTAGGGAAAACGAACGTGTAGGCGAAATCGAAAAAAGGGATTTTTATTCATTTCAACAATTTTCTACGCTAAATGATTTTTAGTGTTTAGATAAAATGAAATTGAATAGAAAGGGTCCAAATTCGTCGTGCTATAAAAATGATTTATGCGAATAAATAAAACTATACAGGACGAATAAGTGCAGCAATCCATCAAAGTCGATGGCGTGACTCTAAGTGCATATCAGTGTTTACTCAGTGCGGTAGCTTGAAATTGATTTACAACACGAATCGAACCTCTTGCACAATAAGCAATGTGTGTTGATGCGGTTGCAATTGCATACACAATTTTCGCTGCATTTGGTTATCCAGATTATGCGGTTGAAAATTGTCATTGAATTATGTGTATGTCATAAATCTGG
The DNA here is from genome assembly GCA_026546915.1 of Sylvicola fuscatus. Taxonomy (NCBI): domain Eukaryota; kingdom Metazoa; phylum Arthropoda; class Insecta; order Diptera; family Anisopodidae; genus Sylvicola; species Sylvicola fuscatus. The sequence goes on along the minus strand of JANSTS010005463.1, from coordinate 11,097 downwards.
ATACTAACCCAGTGAATTTGATACATTATTGTTAATTAATGGTAATAAAATTGTTCGTAGGTGGAAAACAACTAGTTGAGGCAGTTCTGCAAGAATCATTGCAATCGAGAATTTCCAAAATTAATTGGCGAATATTTTTTTTCATCTTGAAATTTGTTTTGTGGTTGCCTAAAAGAAATCATTTGCAACCTAACTTTTGCACTGAGACACAAAAAGCTACAAAGTAATCTGCAACAATTGGAAATTTTCAAAATTCTCTACAATCTCTACAATAGCCTTGGAGTAAACTTTTACATATTAATTTTTGTCATGAAAAATGTATACGGTTAAACAAGTTAACCCTCAGGTCAGACACACGAAACGTTGAATAATTAACGAATTACATGAAAATAAAAGACATAGCTAATTTGATGCAACGGATTTATCCGTTCAAATCGAATTGTCTACTTAGGATGTAAGAAAACCCGACAGAATTATATATAATTTACTGAAGCTTAACTTTTTAATTGAAAGCAATTACTGTGATTAAGAAACATAATCGGCTTTAGCACTTTTAACGCAAACTAAGAACAAGTTAAGACAACTGCAGTATTTGCTTGCAATTAAAAATTAAAAATTAATTGAACGTATGATGCAACGAGCATATATTTAAATTACCTGCCCAATGTGCACTAAACAGTGGGCATGCGGGTAGAAAGTGGAAACCACCATGACCTCAATTGAAACTTATTCGAGTGGAATTGGTTTCACGCAAAATAAACGCTGTTTGAAAACTGAGACAAATCCGCTTACAATTTTTACAATTACAATTGCCATTGGATTAAAAATGCTTGATTTAAAATGGACAACACAAAATACTCAATTAAATCAGAATATCCCAATCCGCTTAGCCGAAATACAGATACCCTCGTCAGCATTTCTATTTTTATAGTTTTTTGATACCAATTGAATTGCATTCTTCGCAAATTGCGTGAGGCAGGACGACTGTTGATATAAGTCTGTTTGAAATTTCAATTTTATACATTTTGATGAAACAAATATTTAGGTAAAATTGAAACGACGCTTTTTTTTCAATTTATTTTTTGATTGACATGAAGAATAACACAAAAAAATTACTTAATAAAAATGGAAAACTTTTTTTCGGTTTGTTTTCGCTGCAGCGTCCGTTGATGCACTGCGGGATGTTCATGTGTCAGTGCCACCAGCCATCAGAATGGGCGACACGGCAAAGCTGTACTGCAGCTACGACATGGAAGGTGACAGTTTATATTCGGTGAAATGGTACAAGGGAAAACGTGAGTTCTACCGATACACACCAAAGGAAAACCCAGCCATGAAAGTTTTCCCGGTGCCAAGCATGGATGTTGTGGTAAGTTGCTAATGCTCAATTAGTCACATATTTTTACTTAATTTAATGAAACGTTTGATGCTGCCGTTAAAGTTGAGCAATTTGTAATGCAAACAATTTAATATGCAGTCTCTGCATTTCCATTTTCCTAGTAAAATTTTATATAAATTTAATTAAGCGGAAAGTATGGCCTTTTTGTTTAGAGCCACACAATAATTGAGAATTAAATATTTTCACGGTTAATTTATTCTATAATATTAATTCAATTTTATGAGAAAAAAAATGTTTAAATTTAAATTTGTAATATTATACCAGACCAATTTTTCCATGATAATGAACACCTGTTATTTGTACATAATTCCTTTAATAACTTAACTTTTTTATGGAAAAATTAGTGTACATTGTCAAAGTATCAATATTCTGTTATGCGTAAAAATGTTAACGAAACTACGAGTAGCATAAATTTTAACATGAATATAAACTTAAAATAGCAACACAAATGATTTAATGCATTCTGAACCTTTTAATGTTACGTGTAAAAGTATAAAACTATGTAAAATAATGTATTTGAATGTCCGCCGGAAATGTAAGTTCCATTAATATTTTGATTAACTTTCATTATGCAACATTGCTCATATTTTTCATCAACTAAATCACGTCAAAGGAATGCTTATGCCGTGAAAAAAAGTTCACAAATCGTTCTTGTTGCATTCAGGAAATATGCATTTGGTTTTTTGTTATTTAATGCGATTTTCTTATGCGCTCTTCGTGCAAGGGAATTGATGTTTCATTGTATTTTCGAAATAAATTTTCAACATATTCGAGTACATTATTTTATACCATGCATAGTGCACTTCCATGTGCCATTCGGAGGAAATTAAGATGGAAAGTAAAACTATTTTTGACAATCAACAATCAAAATACCATAAACAACTAACAATAAGGCATTAAATACATAAAAATGTACAATAAAAAATGAAATTTTTAAATAGTCAAACTAGAAAACAGTCGAGAAATACGACTGCATTTATTCAGAAAAGTATCTTTTAAGAATGCGATATTATTACAACAAATACAAAATTGATTTTTCGTTTAAAATGTGTATTTAAACCGTTTTTAAGCTGCCACATAAAATGTTTATCAAATACTTGAAAATATTGCAAAATAAACTGCTTCAATAAATTTTATTTTCATCATCGATAAGTAGATTTAATATGACTTAGTTTTTTTCTAAAAAGGGTAATAACTGGAAATACATAAAAATGAATTCAAATTCATAATAATATTTGTATTCAATATTATTTTTTTGTGAACATTCATAATATCATTTAAAATGAGCTTTCAACTTCTTTTCAAGTACAAAAAAACTAAATACTTTTGTTGAAATGGTGAAATACCTGCTACTCATTAAAAAGGGGCTAACAAAAATAACCACACACAATTGTAAGAATTATTCTGACGAACTCATGCAAAACATGCAAATCGTCCGAGTTTTTGAACATCCTGCGGCAATAACAGAATAATATCCAGGTAGATGCGTTAAATGTTTAAATAACTGAGAAACCATTCGTTGGGAAAATTAACTAAATTACAAAGCAAACAGATGTTATGTCATTTCCATTTTCTTTCTCCATCTTTCAGAGGCATCATTCAAACGAAAGTCAGCTTTGGCTTCAGTCGCTACAACCAGCCGCATCAGGAAAATATAGCTGCGAGGTATCTGCAGATGCTCCGTCGTTTCACACTCTCATCGTATCCGGTGATTTGGAAGTTGTTGGTAAGCTAATAAAAGAATTTTAATTATAACGTTTTTTAAACGGAAAGTTAGCAGAACAAAGGGGACACATTAGACTAATAATTTCTTTCTTTTTTTATTTTCTTTCGGTTTTTTGCCAACCAGACAATAAATCTAAACACCAACTATTATTTAAGTGAAACAAAAAAAAATAAATATTTGTATTATTATTAAAGGTTAAATGAAATTTAGTTTCAAATTGTAAATAACTAAAATGATTTAAAAAAATAAAACCCAAGAAATATCTGTTCATTTCAACTTGATATCAATTAAGTGGTTCTCACTTGTAATTAATAAAAAGTTTTTCGCATTTTTTTAAAAAGTTAAACCAAGTAAAATGGTCTAAGAGGATCTCAAGATATGATTAAGCCCTAATAGTACAAAATCATTAAAGTTGTATGCACCATTCCCATTTCTAGAGTCTATTTTTTGTTAAGCAATATCGTTTTTTGTTTTACATGAACGTAATATTTACAATCAAATGAATAAATTGAAGCGAGAACTTGCAGCAAAACTTTCCCACTCAGACATTATTAATGCATAGAATTATACATGTATTACAATGAAAATATGTGTAGGGATAAAATACAAGTTGAGAGACTATTTATTTGCTAAAGGTGAGAAACACTTAAAATATAGGTTGGTAACATTATCATTGAAGGAAACGTGCAAACTGAAAATTCGTATAGACGTAAGGAAAGTAGGAAGTTTGTCCTTGTATAGAACAATGTTCGGAAAATATTTTACCAACTAAAAATCCATTATTCTCATAAAATTTTTGAAAAATACTAAGCGCTCCCTAACATTTCCTTAAATTATTTCATTCACATACGTCGGGAATTTAATAAAAGCATCTCAAAATACTTTTGGTTATGTTACCGCCCTGCGTATGGATAAATTTGATATTACCAAATTTAATAATCTCTAATTTCCAGTCATATAGTGTTAAATTGAATATTATGAAATACTTTCACCCAACAACAAAATTGTTGAAAACAATTATAATACGAATCTAGTATTCAAGTATACAATTTCAAGAATTTAGTTGAGGTAGGTTATTGAAATTTCTGGGAAGAATTCATCGTCTCTTGTATGGAGACCATAAAATATGCTATTCTATATATTACTAAAGATTAAGATGCAGAATGAAGAAATGTTTCGATTAAATGAACAATAACACATTCAGTGTTCTTCAACTTACTCTGCAAATTATTTAGTTAAATGAAACATTCTTCAGTAGTTGTACGACAATTACTTAAAGATATTGGTAGGTTTTTTGCTAATGAAACCTTTAAGATTTAAAATGTTTCATAAACAGTACAATCTGTACAGAAATGGTCGTATTCTGTTAGGTTGTAACGATTATCTGACTGCAAAGAGAATTTTGGATACGAGATTCCACATTTAAAAGATATTAAATGTATGAAGCAAGTGAATTACCTTTTAATATGGTTGTAAATGAGACATGGCTTGAATTCATGTATTCAATCAAATAACTATTTTAGATTAAATCACATTAAATGTTTAATCTGATTGAAAGAACAGATTTGACTTCAGCAAATATATAATTAAACGTTTATGTAGTAGAGAAATTATTCACAACCATGTGACATTTGAGTTGATTATCAATACAGTACAATTCAAGGATTAAAGCTTAATTTGAATATGTTATAGCCAGTATTCAGATATATTTGCCACAAAAATGCGTTTATACATTATACACAACAGAAATCATTCCCACTCCATATTCATCTTGAGTATATCCCACAAGCGCCAACCAGAATACGAAATTACGTTTGTGGATAATAAATCATTCCCACAAATAAGACAGAACTAAAAAAGAATGAAATTTAGCATTCATAAAAATTCAGTACATTGAAGACTCTTCCAGTTCAACATATTCATTAGTATTTAAGAAACGATCTCACAGCTCCACATTCTTTTGCGTCATATAAATTTCTCGTATTCTATTCGTTGCAGTCCTTTCTCCCCAAACACTCTTCGCTACTCATATTCCCATATCTCCATGTCCCGATTTTATAAATGATTTTAAAACGCTTAACTCTAATCCATGTATCCAAAGCTTAAAAGCAAAGAACACAGCTTTGACAAGAGTATGGTGGCAACTGCGATACAACAATTTGTTGGTTTATAATTTGCGGTGCACAAAAATGTCCACTCCTGTTTTTAAGTGACACCCTTTGTGCCATATAAATTTAAGCTCCGTAAGCGTTCGACAAAACTGCAACAATATGAAAACATGGATTCGACCCCCCCGACACTCATGCACATGCACCAGCCGCCTGAATCCTGCCGATGCCCGCCCACCATTCGTCTTTTTTTTTGTTTGTGTTAATTCTGCACTAGAGATTTCTTTGTGCAGCATTTTTTGAGAGGTCAACATTCAGCGAGCGCTTTTACTCTTTTAGCCATTCCTTATGAATGTGTCAGCAACAGCAGGAGCTTGGCTGACTATGTTGTTGAATTTTGTTTTGTTACATGTTTTTGATGGTAGCTGGAAGGATGTGCAACAATAGATGCTTCACACACGTATGTGATGTGTTTATGTGTTCGTAGACTCGTTTGTTTATGATTCAATAAATTGTCCAATGTTGCATAGTCAAATTATTCTAATAAATGTGGATTCGGCTGGAAACGCTTTTTAGCTTCTAAGTGTTGCACTGCAAAAATTATTGTCGGTGAAGTCTGCAGAGGATTTATGAGAAGAAAGCGTTCGTTTTTTGCACTTTGAATGTTTAAATTATGTAAAATATGGAAGGCGTTCAAATACGTTGAAAAAATGAGAATATCAACAAAGTCCAGGGTAGACGACTTTTAGAATTTATGATTTTGCTTTATTTTTATCATCTTTAAACCAATAAAAACTTTAAACTTTTTAAAGTATTTTTCTATATCAAAATGTAGTAATCTATGTAATCTATTTGTAATTTCTATTGTGCACTTAACACTAAATCATACATTTACCCAAAATTTAATTAAATACCAAAAATCATTTATTACATGTATCAGCAACAATTTAAGGGAGACATTCCATAATAATTATGCTCACAGCATTTGAATGTGTTGCTTGTTTGAACAAGCAAATAAGCTCTTTAAGATTATTCTGGAATTCATTAGAAATGTGTTCAATACCATTCTGTCTATCATTGTGTCACTTAAAGAATTTTCATTCCGACCTTTATCAACAACAATTTCAATTAACATCAAATTTGATCCGATTTCAAAATGTGTTCTAACTTATAAGACAACAAAAAATTACCCACTTCATTGACAATTACTTGAAACAATGGTTTATACTCCAAAAAAAAACAATAACAAAATCTCCTCATTCTTATATGTGTTTTAACAAAAACAAAATATAGTATCGATTTGTAATTTGCACCTGTTTAATTAAAAACAGAACCACCAGAGCATCGCCCACAAATCACTGGCATTCGAACGCGCTTACGCATTGGAGACATTGTTCGCGGCAATTGTACATCACGTCACTCACGACCTCCTGCTAATTTGACATGGACGATTAATGATAGCCAAGTAAGTGACAACCAAATCACCTTTCTTCTTCTTCTTTTTTCTTCGCTGACTCTTTTGTGTAACGCTGATGAAATTTCGTTTTTATCACACGGATTACGCTGACACTTATATCAAACTTGATTTCACCGAATATGTTGCCGCATTCTCTAAAGGAAATCGGTTTCTTTTTTTTTTATTTTTGCTTCCAATTCTCGAACATAAGCTGAAGGCACTAAAGGGGTTTCGATGGTGGATCCCTAGAATACTTATATGTACATTCCAGTAAGATATCAATTTGAATTTCATGACGGTGTCGCTGTACACCGTGTAATAGGATCAGAAAAAGAAAAGTATTTGAATGAACGGAGGAGCGTAGACAGCAAAAGGATGCGGTTAACGTAGGTGGCAATTCTTTGCGTTATAGCGAATGTCTAAGGAGTACGAGTCGAAAGTGTAAACCCCTTAGCCAGAGCCATTAAAAAACGATTTAGCGAAATAATGAAATTGAAAAATCATTTAAGTGTTAAGATTGCTATTATTATTATAGATTGCAGTATTTGGGTGAACACCGGCAAAGTGGTACAATGTGGTTGCCAGAAAAGCGTCACCATCAGAAGAAAGCATAAGCACTTCACGCAAATGCGCACACAAAGACCAGCAAATTGGCGGAAATGATTCACTTGGCGTGTCTCAGCAAAATGCTACATTTTATTAATTTTTTTTTTCTTTTATTGTTAGCCCTTTTATTACTGTCGTCATTCAACAAAATCGAGTGATTATAGGGCATAGAGAAGAAAAACTTGCGTTGCACAAAACCATAAATCATTTGCTTATGTTACAAGTTGAATTTATGTACACACAAAAGAACGGCGAGAGTGTATACGAATTGTGAAGACAATGCTTTATTTTATTTGCTTCTCAAACCGGGGATGCATTCAAAGAAACTACAAATCATTCCGAGTCAATTTGACAGATTCAACGGTCTCTCATTTACTTTCTCAAGATTGTTTTCTTCTCATCATTGTTTGTTCAGTGCCATTCGACTAAACACCGCAAATTTATCGTTCATCTACACCAAAATGACTTGCATTTCCTATCAATACAACGTTCCTTTGTAGAGCAAAAATCCGCAAATATACTAATGATCATATTCTAACAGCCAAATCCAGCACACATTCGGTCGTTCCGTCCGTTGCGCGACCACCGCACCGACATGGAAACCTCCATATCCGCCATTCAATTTGTGGTAACGTCGCAGCACTTTAGTCGTGGCAAACTAAAAGTACGATGCTCAGCCAGCATACACGACATATATTTGCAATCAACAGAGAGAAGCATTGAGCCGGAATATCGCGAGCCGAAGGTCATCTCGGCCGCAGCTGCCAGCAGTAACAGCGTCAATTTGGTGCCAAATCTTCCATATGATTTAGCCGATGGCGATGATGACAAACAGGATACCTACATGACCCATATACAAGGTAAGTGGTCGCATTTACATGTCCATCAGACATCCATCAGAATGCGGGAATTCGACGCAAATTGGAAATTAGTAACTGATGCGTAGCCTTTGTTTCAAACTGAGGTAGATTTCTGGTAACGATTTCCTATTTGCTATTAGATTACACGTTTCGGAAGAAAAATTATGGTCGTTATAGGATTGAATTCTGGAATTTAATTTTATATCATTTTTCAAAGCATTATGGAAAACCAAACCACAAACATTAACGTGATGACTTATAATTAGCACACCTGTTAAATACAATACTATTGTAGTATAGCACCAGAGTGTCTAACTATATTCACGAAATTGCATTACAAAAGCATCCTTTTTCAATTAATAACATACTATGTTCAAATAATGGCTGTAACAAATTAAAAATTATTTTAGAATCCGATACTTGATACCCGCGATTTTCAGTTCTATCCTTTAATGTTTATTTGAGAGAAACAATGATTTTAAGGCTAATTAAATTATTGAATAACGAAATTACATGAAAATTATATATTGTGTGACTAATGACTACAGTTTAGTAATTATATCATTTGTTGTTTATTTTCAGGTGAAGTGTCATCATTAAATCACGCAATGAAATCCTGCTTAAACAATCTTCCCATTCTACTAATTTCGATTGCGTTAATACTCCCAAACGCTCTTATATCATGACTCCTTGTTGTATTGTAAACAAAATTCATAATCTGTTTAAACTTTAAAACTATAACTTATGTGAAAGAAAGGACATAAAATAATACATACCTATATTTACCTAGTTAAACGATAAAACATATAGAAAGTGATACATACTGAATTTGTATTGTCATGAGACTCCGCCACTCCCAGAAGACACAATTCCAAGTTGCCACTTGCCATCAAACTTCAGCTTTAGACGTAGTATAAGGTGTGTTCGCGTTCGCGTTAAGACAGAAGCGACATGTTTGACAAAGGCCAGTGCTGAAAATGTCCATCTAATTAAAAACTTTCCGTTAATTTATTTCTAATTAATCAAAGTTTCCATTTCCAATTGAACATGAACACGAGCAAAAGAAAATTCAAGAATAAATGGTTGTCAGTTTGAAAAATGTGTTAATAGGAAAGTTGGAGCTTCTGTATTTCCAATGGACGCGACGCAATTTTTCCAGCAGTTTAAAATGTTTAGTGCTGCGTAGATTAAGCAGAACATTTTCCATCATATTTTTTAATTATTTAGATTGAATGAATTTAGTGAAAAATTTAAATCAAGTGCACAAATGACAATTGTTTTTGATGCCCTTTAACGTGGGGTTTGACTGTAAATACAAAAAAAACGTTAAACATTTGCATTAAATGTGAGCTTAAAACATTTAATAAATGTGCTTTTCTTTAATACACTAAATAATATATATATATATATACGATCATGTCAAGTATTATCATCGACTAACGCAGATGCACAGCGTCTTTTATGATTTGAACCACTAATTAGGTTTCTATGGATCAAGCGAATTAAAATGAAAAGAAAGTTGTATCAAATGTTTTTTCTAGGATTGGGATTTTTTTAATTGCAAAAGTTTAAAAATTATACATCAAATGAAAGGGATTATTTAAAACATCTTAAAGTTTACTGATTTTCCTCCATTGAATTATTGCTTAATACAAGCATTTCAATTCCATTATGCAGTCTCAAGTCAATATTTGAACATAACAATGCAGTTACAAATTTGTATTAACGGCAATGGTACGCATTGCACAATTGTCAAGTCACTATAATAATTGCATGTTTGTAAGGTGGCCGAAAATTGCATTACTCCCCTTACACTTACGACAATTAATAGTCATTGCATTGGTGATAATACTCCAATTTACATATAATTCTCGTAAATCCATTTCTATAAATTGATTTAATTGATTTATAATGTATCTGTACATAAAATTGATTGTAAATACTTACATAAATAATCGTATTTGTTTTATTTATTTACCAAAAAAAAAGGCGAACGCATACAATGTACATAAATTGATAAATATTTATATTTATAAATATGTATATGACAGAGGAATGCAGCTTAAACCAAGTACTTTATTTCGGTTTGGTCTCAAACTGCATTCGTGATAATCACAATATTTCACTGTACTCCATATATTCAGCTGTACGCCAAATTTAAACTGCAATTAAGTATTTATACGTTCTCGCATCGTAATCAATGCATTTAAATGCACACCGCATAAGAATACTGTAGTAAATGTACATACAACCGATGCAGAAATGAAAATCAATTATTAATTATTAACTGAATCCGTTGAGTGGATACAGATATGTAAATTATTTGTAACGAGTAATTTGTGCTTAATACTGCACTAGCCACTAAGCAGACATTCATTTAATTTACTTGAAAACTGTAAAAATAACCATATGAATAAAATATATTATACGTTTAACATATTATGAATAGTTCACAGTTGGAATAAGGGAAGTACGCCACTGTCAGTACATTTTGGATTGACTTTAATTTAGGTATAAATGATAATTAACATTTAATTAGGATATTATACTATAATAAAGTTATACTAATTTAAAATATCTTTTCGAAAAACTGATGTTAATTTATATATTTGTTTAATAAAAAATTTGGTTTAAAATAATTGCACATCCATTCTTTAAATTCGTTAAGTGTAATTTTGATGACCACTTTCAGAGATGGGGAAGTTGTGGTTAGTATATTTCGTTTTAGGGTAAAGTGTAAAACATATTTTTCTTGATTAAAAGTTTTATGAATTTCGCAGAATATCAATGTTCGAGCCAAATATTATCATTTGATCGACAAATGCCATTGTTCAATGTTCAGCCCATTTTCAATAATTATTATACATGCCATCGTATAAAGTACTTGTAGTTTAAGTGCCAATTAAATTTATTTGATTTAAATATATTTTTTATAACGACGT
>JANSTS010005440.1:0-87308 GCA_026546915.1 Sylvicola fuscatus | reverse complement strand
AAATCGTTATGTATAAAAACAATTTAAAGTGTAAAAGCCACAAGCATGTTTAACCAGCCAGCCGTTTTATTTCGTCCTTGCTTTCCTCTCGAAATGTTTGGGCCCTACATTTAATTAATGATAAGTGAAGCGCCCAAATCGAGGCTTAATAATGAAACTTTATCATTTGAGCTGCTTCAGATTTAGTCGTGTATGGCTAGCATGAAGTTGCTATGCTTCAACTAGATTGATAAATCAACTTTGATGGAAAGAACGTAAATAATTGCTGCAATTTATTCATTCTTTGTTCAGAAATCGGAAATATCATAATTCCGAGGTAAACTCAGCTTTCAATTTATTTAGCAACAGCAATTATTTGTGTTTGCCTTTGTAGCTAAGTAAACCATTTGTGTTGAATAATATTTTTAACAACAACGCCAGTTTTATTTGCGTGATTTCTGGCCAGCAATTTGATTGGTGTCCGTCGGGGCTGGTAACCGAGCGGGGTTGATGCCTGATGGTCACCAACCCTTGTTTGTGTTGTGTGACGACTGAAAGCATTTGAATGGGAAATGATGTTCGTATTGTGTGTGGACACTCTGCGGGCATGTATGTTTGCGTTGGTCATCGATTATGTGCGATACAGTTTTATATGTGGGTCACATCACAATATATTGATTATTGATACAGGCAGGGATGAGGTGTGAGTGGGTCTGTCCAAAGTGACATGCCATAATCAAATTACTGTTAGAGCGGGAGTAAGCCACCCAATTAATCGCCTGAATATCAATATCTTTTTATGCGTGCCATGGTCGGCCTCCTAATTAGGAGTTGTTGTTGTTGTGTGTTTGCGAATGTCCTGGAAATGTGCAATATGCATGAATATAATTTTACATTCCGAATTAATAATGTAAATCCGTTTCGTGAACCTTTTTATTTATTTTTTTTTATTACAGTTTGTTTCGAAATGATGGTGGGTTCAACAGAATGAACTAACGAAAAATGTATGATCCAGATTCCAGATAATTTAAAAAAAAAATGAAAATAAACATTTCTATACTATAATTTACCGTAATGCAATTCATGTGCTCTTGTGCAATCACAAATCCTAACAAAGTATATTATCTCATAATCCTGTAATTACACAGCGGGCGCCTTAAACGTTTTCCTAAATCCTATATCAGCAAAAAACATTTTCACTCAATTTCTGGTGAGTTATATGTTTTCTGTTAATCAAACTAATTTTTTAAATGTTTTCTCGCCTCACATCTTTGTTTTACGTCCTATTCAACCGCTCTTACCGCCCACATTTCGCCTTCTTTTCTTTTCTGTATATAAAATTGCAACGCAGAAAAAACATTCGGTAACTGTTTCGCACTTTGGGCCACACAGATGGGGAGAGTGGGGCCAAACAAATGTCCAAGTGGAAAAAGTTGAGGAGGCGAAAAGCACGTACATATATATCATATAAGTACGAGAATATCTATAGTCAGCTCGTGAGTTTGAGGTAAGGGTAAGGCGTATAACAAAAAGAGTGAGTACGTATACGGAATGAAAATTCAATGGCTCAAATGGCCAACTTTTCAAATTAATCATAGAACCAATTTTTTTTGTTCGTTCACGCTGCTCCGCAAAAGTTCTACGTTATATTTTCTCAATCGTCTTTTATGTATATTGTATATCCAGAGTTTTTCGCCCGTCTTCTGTATTTTGTTTGTGCTCATTTTTCCCTTCAATTCATTTTGTGTCGAATTGTAAAAAAAGTGCTGCAAAATAAGAGGAAAAACTGTTACTAACTTACAAAAAGTTAATTTGCTAAATTAGGAATGTGCAGAGGGAGCACAAGCAGCCAGCACATTCACACAACCTTGCATGTCTAAAATCAAAATTCTTTGTGCGGAAAATAAATTTCTTGACTTCTTGCTATTATTTTGTAGTAATTGCGAAACACCGCTATTAGTCCTCACATATAAATTTTTATCCAAATGGGGAGATGCTGAACATTGCTGAAGCCTGCCAAGCTCTGCAAAGGCAAGATTTATTTTCGCGATACATAATGTGGAAATGAGCTCTATTTTACACAAAAAGCGAAAAGTCGACAGAGAATTCTTTTGTGCGTATACGCTTTAAAGACAATCTTCTCTTTGGGAAAACACTTCAATGAGCCGTTATAATTTTACGGGGATGGTTTCTAATTGAAAGAATGTCTTGTTGTCAAACGCATTGTACGCACAAAGGAGTATAACATAGAAGGCAGCCGAATGAAAAGAGATCTGATTCATATGGAAGTTACTTAGAGAATGAAGAGAAGAAGATTAAAGATTTCTTTGTCACAGATAATGTAGACATTAATCTTGAATAGAAGCCTTAGTGAGTGGAGTACGCACGACATTCAAAGTACTGGCCTATTTATATATACATAATAATATATAGTATATGATCGGGATTTATGAGATTGCGAATGTTTCTTATTCGTTTAAACATGCTTGATTATTTTTTTTTCAACTGCTTACTTCTTATCCCAGAAAGATAATAATTTGATCAAAGAATTTATCTTCTTTTGATTGTTAAACTTTTTTTCTTTGTTTTTATTATTAAACAATATATTGTCAATAAATAATACATTGGACTTCAACAAAAGTAACTTTAAGTCTTTGACCTTGATGAAATAATTTTTAGCGATACTGAAACAAAACCAGATTACAATGCAAATGCAAATATGTTGTTACTCCTGCCTTATCCGCTTGATCTTTAGCTGATGCATGTCACATTTACGCGAAGGAAGAATATTAAGTCAATTTGAAGTGTGCTTCAACTTAGCGCAATTAAATTTGTAAGCTTTGTCACTGTGAGAAGCACTTAGTGTTGTCACGGGAGTCTTCACAGCTCAAACGCTACTTTGAAGAGTCTAGCAATTTACGCTCCAATTCCAATATACATACATACATATAAATAGTCACATGAGAACTTATATGCATCCAAACGGCTAACTATCTATGTATATAAAGTGAGCATAAAGACTGTGCAAGGACTTAGCAGATGCATATATAAGATATGTGTGCTTAAGTAACGTGTAGTGTACTTACTGTTGACGTATAGCGCTGAGGACGTGACAACTTGAAGCTTTTAACGTCACTATCGCATTAAGACATACTATATGTATGCTATTGACGATGTGCAAGAAACTAAATAACCATGTGTCGTTGGTGCAACAGAAATCGTAAATCTTCATTTACTTGTAAGCCGCTCATACCCTTTGCAGCCAAAAGCATTAAATCACTTTGAATGTTTTCATGTAATTAATTAATCACATAGGAGCATCGCAACAGTTCATCGTTTTACTGCTTTATATCGAAGATGTATGAAAATAGTTCGATTTCAAGAGTTAGAATAGACGATATGTTTTTAGTAATGCCTTCGTGTTTAACACCATTCAATCACAGGCAACTAATTACAATACACATCGTTAAATTATGACACGTTGAAATTCAGCTAGTGCTTAAGGTTACAGGAATAACCTAATAAGTATAACGGTTTCTTAGCCCGTGGTGACATGACTGCATATTAAATTTAAATTGATTAATCATTTTCTAGCATATTTTTTATTAGAATAAAGAAATAAAAAGCATTGTATCATGCAGCTTTTGCGTGAGGTTTGGCGTTCAGAACATAAATATGTGCGCTGAATTCGCTGCAGTAATTCTGATACATGTAACCACCCTTGATGGCATACGCATCAAACGTGCTAATGGTTCATAATGACTGCGGCGCGCAATGGTAACCGCCACGCACTACTTTCGTGCAACCCCCACCCTTTCTGCCGCCCACGTATCCCACCCCAGAACTCTCATACTCTAACAAAACTCTCTTGAGCATATGCTACTTATATTCATTATTTTTCATGCGGTCGTAATGTCGTCCAATTCCACCCCAAAAACTCGATACACAGGCCAATACAAAGTTATAACGCCAACATAATACATTACATGTATTATTTAACCAAACGAACATAAATATAGAAATAATAAAACAATTAAAACTCGTAACAACCAACCACCGGGAATGTTCTGCAAATTGGCAAGCGTTGCATGCCGTGAGAGGAAGGGCTGGTGTTTATATAGGGACAAATTAATAAATATGTGGAGCAGGGGTGGGTTAAAAAATAATTGAAAAATAATTACGTGCACATCAAGTTGCGCGGTTTAGAATTAAAGCGCTGTGCATTGGAAGGACGGATGCTTCACTCGTCTACCAACCTAATATCATTTCGTTTCTCATATAACATGTTGTACATAATATAATGTATATGATTGAAACAAATAGCCATAGCGTTGATAACATTCATATATAACATATGCATATATATAAGGTCGCTCCTAGTCCTTCATGGGAAACATCTACTACAGGAAATTGATTTACGTGCCTCGCGCTTTAATGACAGCTCGTATACGACGCGACGAATCACCAAGCCAACGCTCTGGCTGCAGCGCCCTTCATCCCTCTTTCATGCACCCTGTCTTACACGGTCTCACACACTCGCGCACACACATAAATGTATATGATGTCAATCGACAAAAAAAGAGTCGAAAAAGAAGGTGCAAAAACAAGAAGATAGGATGATAAGCTTGTGAGCTTCAAGGAGAAGTGGAAGCGCACTGACAAGCGGCGATATTTATTGACATAAAACGGGTCGGGCGTGTGATATACACACATACACACACACACACACACACACACACTCGCAAACACAGCGCGAGTGATTTTATGCACATTGGGAAATGGGAATCCAGACATCGGCGTGTACACTGTACAGTTAAATGGAAATTGAAATATAAATCCCTCAGGGAGATAAATTATCGCCCGTCATTGATTTGTCTGTCAATTTAATCATCTCGCGTTATTTTCGCCTTGTTTTTCAGTTTTTCTTTGCTGTTCCTTTACTAGCACACCTTTTCTATAAGGGTAACGAATGGCAGAGACTTATGCACCATATGCGGCAAAATCTGTAGTGAGGTGTGACATTGAATGGTGTGGCATGATCAGTAAAAAGGCGCTCTTTTGGTTTTGGTCGTGAATTTTATTGAATTTTTTATGCTCATTATAAGGAATGGTCATTAGGTTGATGTTATATGATGCCATTTACATCATAGATTTTGAAAAGTACATGAGCACGTTTAATGAGTTAGCTCATTAAACTCAAAAGCTCAAACGGATTGGTTTCAAATGAAATGTTTTTAAGATGAGCGCTGCTACGCTGAAGATATTTGGTTCTTCTTCTATTAAATATATTTTTATTCGATTAAACAACATTTTTTGAAAATTATATGATCAAATCATTCGATCATACGAATGCATTCAGTCTGACGAAATTTGTGGTTAAAGTCATTTCAATTCATACCAATCAAACTTAAAGTGGAATTCAAGAAAAGTTTTCCATTCCTCTGAAAACATCTCAACAAGTAATCGCTCATCTAAACTGATCTATAAGAACTACAAAATTCGATAAAACAAATAAGAAAGCGTTCAGTTGAATGATATCCATAAATTTGTTCTGTGTAAGTTTGCGTTGGTTGAAATTGCAGTGCACGATTAATATGAGAAAAAAAATGTTTCCAACAGTTCTATTCGAAGAAAGAATTTCTTAAATTCAACTACTCGTTTAAAGCAATTGAAGTTTGCTTATTATAAAAGGCGCGCTTCAAATGTGCAAAAGCAATAAGGCATAATTGTATAAACGCTATCAGCGATGATTGAGTTGCAGAGTTCTTTGCTGTATTTTGATGTGCAATGTGCATTGTACAATGTGCATGCTGCAGAAATATATGCAACGAACTTAAACGTAAGCACGCTAGAGCAATTAATCGCAAATGGCCTTTCTTTCACTTTTGCTATTAAGATGAACTAATTCTGGAGCATATTGCTCCATAGTCACGTTACAAAATTACAAAAAGTGGGAAAGAAAAATTTGTGAATTATGAAGGTGACAAACTTTTAATTGCTATCTCGAATTCTTGTCAGAATAAGTTTTCATTTGCATATAAGATCTGAATAAGTACTTATGCTATGTATAGAGGATATGTGTTTAAATACAACCTTCGATACTTGCCATATATTTCGCACGATCATTGTCACTTGAGATTACAAACGAAATCCCAGCAGTTATGTCCATTATAATAGGACTGGAGTGTGGGGATGGCACGAAACTTCAAATAAATACTTTTTCAAGTAAAACTTTTTCACAGCGTCTTCACTTTCCGCAGATTTTTCCGCAATGACTTTATATTTTTAAAGCTTTGCTTAGCGTTCGTGCTCGCAAATGTATCTGCATGGCGCATATTAACGCCGCACTGTTGGGACGTCTTTCCGTTTGGTTGATGTGGCGAGGGTTCACAGTTATTTCGTATTTAATTGTCTTGTTTTTATATTATTTCAGAATTTATTGCAAAAACTTTTCTAGAAAATATACGTTTTTTATTGGCAAAAAATAAGATAAAAGTATAGGAGTTTTTAGAAAAAATGCACATGCAATAAAATAAAAGGAAATGAAACGTTATATATAAAAGATAGCCTCTACTTTATTCCTGTTTTATTATAAATTTATGAGGATGAAGTTTTTCTTTGACGCTTTTATTTGAAATTGTTTAGGGACCACAGATTTATTTGAAGAATTTTTCTAAATCTACTAAGTTTTATAATTAAAATGGAATTGCAAATGAATCAAAACGTTTGTAAATAAACATTTGCTTTTTATACAAATAACTTGTATTTTAAAAATAAATGTTTCTTAATATTCAGTTTACAATAGCATCTCCTTCATCACTTATCAATAAAATATGAATTGACAAAATTGCACATTTCATTAATGTTTTACATCAACAAGTATGGTAATACATTTTTCAATTTAAAAATATTTTTGTTGCAAACATTTACTACAAATAAAGTGATTCTGGATGCAAACAAAAAATCACAGAATTGATAAAATGCAAAATTGAAATCAATCAATCAAAGATGACACACTGTCAACAGCTATCATTATGCAATTTGCGCCAAGTAAAATCTGATTCTCAACAGTTTAGATTAATTTCAATTGCATATTGATTGCCAGTTCAATTCCTCGGGGGCAAAAAAAATGTCGGCCATCATATCGCGACGCTTAATGTAAAATATGTATATCAAAGATTTTATATAAATGTGAATTTAGTTGCGTTTTGTGGTAATTTTACAAACTCCCTCAATTTAGCTCAATGAAACAATACAATTGCATGAGTGAATTCAGTCACGAACAATAACCGAGTCGGTATGTATAAACAACATTAGGGCAAAATAAAATAAGCATAAATATGTATATTTGTATAATATATACGTATTTTGTACATATGAAAATTATGTCGTCAAGGTTGCTCACTTTTTCACTTTCTGTAATTAATAAATCACATTAAGGTGGGATTTTTTGTGTGCCTGTCGCCGGTTATTTTGTTTTGTGTGTGAGTTTTTTTTTAATGAAATTCTCACGTCAGAACAAACTTAATTACATAAATTTGGTGTTCCTTTAATCAAGAGGGTCGTTTCCGGTCGATACTGTTGTGAACACTTATATATAGTCATGTATACAGCATAATATACATTTACGAGAAGATGAAACAAAGCAGCGTCATGCCGAACAAGTGACATCGTTGGTAGTTAGAAAAAATAAAAATAAATTGCAAATTATGAAGTTGGCGGGCTCTTCGGAGACACATAAATTGTTGCCGATCTTTTTGATTTATGGGTTTGTCATAAGTTACTCTTGAGTTTTATATTTTTCGTGTGTCATTTTCACAGAACAAAATAGACACAAGTCGTTGTTATATTGCTTCTAAATTTCGATGGTGCAATACCACCACATAGCATACATACTCGTACATATGCGGAAATTGTGCGTTGAATAATTGATGAAGGATCTGGTTGCATTAGTCTAACAATGAAATATCTGCGCTGCACGATGTTTGGTCCATCTTCCCTCAAAATAATCAAATACTGACTGGCGTGACGGGCCACAAAAGTTTCTTTAAAAAATAAAAAGATGTTACGTAACGATCCAATAAACAGCAGCATAGTGGTGCAAGTAAAACACATAAAATTAAATGGGAAATGAATAGCAGGAGCGAGTAACTTTCGGACTACGGAAAATTGTTCGAGTGTTGGGATGGATTTTCTTATTGTGCGCGCTTTAGAATTTCACTCGTTTATTGCACTGGGTCGGATTCGGTTGTGGGTATATGTAATATGCGCGCAGATCCTCAATGGTAAAAGCACACGAGGGCAAATTAAATCAAGAATACTGGAGCTAAGCATCGGGTACAACACCAATGCTATGAAACTGAAGCACGCTCACAAAAATAACGCAAAATAACTGTACAAGGGAGGAGAAAAAGAATTTGTTAATACACTGAGCATAAAATATACAAGTGTGAGAAAAAAATGGGCACTGACATCTATACATAACAGTTGGGAGGGCGCAGATAAACCCCACCGTAAATTACTGTACATATACGAATTGCTGGGCTACATGGGAAAAACACAAATGGACAAACAAAACGCAGAAAAAATTAAAGCAAAATTGCTTTGGCTCTTTTCAGCTCCAACATGAGGCCGCAACCGACTTACACCAATTCTGATCCTATTGAGAAGAATGCTGAACCATAGACGATAATGAAAACGGCTGTATGTAACTATCAACTATGTTACAGTTGCAGATGTGCGAGTAACTGTGGTATTACATTCTCAGTGAGGTTCGCAACTAAAGGCAGACAAACAAACCCCGATTAGACGTAAGTGTACTGCCCATTTCAATGTAATCCCCGCATCCCGTAATGAATGTTTCCAACAGCGTCCAGGAGACAGGAGCTGTATGCTGATAAAAGTATTGGTGTACGAGGGAGAAAACAATCATGTATTCACATGTGTCTCTCGTGGACTTCTATTTTTGCATGTTGATTCTCGTTATCACAAATAACATAATCCAGGGGATGAACAAAAATGGTGGGATTCCCTACATCTGCCACACTATCTGGCCATATTTCGATGACGAAAATCGATATTCACAATAAAGAAGCGTAAAATGGCTTTTTATGTTGTAGAGGATGTCCTGGACGATTTTAAAAGCGATTGGGGTCGACTCAGTAAAATACCCAATACATTCATGTGGGGAAACGCCAAACAGGCAAAAACATATAATGGTCGACACATTGGAAAGGCGCGCGGACTCCCTGACTATGTATTATCATACATGGAATAAAGCACATAAATAATGGTAGGATTTAGATGTCTAATAGTCAGGATTTTTAACATTGCTATTAATAATACACCCAAAACAAAACCGAATTACGTCCGGTCAGAGAATTAAAAATGAATTCAGTTATCGACTTTACCGAATGGTCAACAAAAAAAGCCCTAAAATATTCACTGTACCTTTTAATTTTAATTTTTAACGAACCCTTCTTATATCATTTTCATTCAGCATTAATACGTCATTTTGCGTGGAAAGTTTTTATGTATATTTCCCTAAGGTGTCACAAAATTTAGCTATAGGTACATTGAATTGATATGTGCAAATTTTTAATGGAACTTTTTTAAAAGTCGAATTTCCCTATTCTCGTTACCGGTTCATTTAATCAAAGTCAGCTGCAATTAATTGCACTACATTTCTATTCTCGATTCGGATATAATTCACCCTAAGCGCAAAATGTCTTCCTCTATGCATTTAAGTGAAAGACATGTGTTAGACACAGAAGAATGAAGTGAGTATCAAGTAGGACACGCCATCGCATTCATATAATTAATTCTACAAAAACACAGCATGGCTGACCCAATTTCAATCAGAGTCCAGCATTGTGATGTAACATAAGTGAATTGAAGTAGCAAAGTGCTGACTGAATGGCAGCACATCCCGATTTTGAGTGGTGTGCTTAATATTTTGTACATGACTCGCATGATCACCTGCTAAGTGAATTATCATACTGACGTAAGCTTTTAGAATTTTTTTGTGCGTTTATCGTGTAGTTTCTTTATCGTTGTTTGCTTTTCAGCCAGTTCTATTCTATCCATCAAAGCTGCTTATCCGCATGCAGGTGGGTTGTGCTTCCTTTCACATAAGTATACCCGAAACTACAAGGCTATTGTGGGACCCTGCACGTGCCTCCGCCACCACTGCGCTGCGTGTCTGCCAACGCAGCGTTCGTCTATATAAGCTTGCACACATAACATGCGACGCGCATATATCGTTCACCCTTTAGGATTTATATTTTGAAAGTTGACTTTATTTCACCGAATCACGAACACCATAAATTATTTAAACGACGAATTCTTTTTATTTTCGATTTCACCTTTAGCTTTTCTTACACTACTTTGACATAAGACGATCGTGCACATAAGCAGCTCAGCTCCAATACACATACAAGCTGGCTCAACCCTTGAACACATTCTCGTTTATGCTGCTGGGTGGCGTTTTTTCATTGCCATACATAGACGAGTACATTCCACAGTTTTAAGCTGTGTGGTTAGACCTTATTTTCCTTATTACACATTAAGTGCTTTTACTGTTTACTTCATTTTGATAAAGTTGTTCACATTTTTCTTGTTAACTAGAAAATTAGGTTTTATACCCATACCAGCCCTCTTTTAAATACCTATAACCCATACTCCACTTTGTAAATGAGCAGGTTACACATTTATGCTGGCTCAAAACATCGAATTGTTGATTGAAGTAAAAGCTCGAACAATAGCGCGTGATACGAGCATGTATACGATGTGGATTCACTCTTGCTTAATTAAAAACATTCAGATTGCCAAAAAAATACTTTTCATACTTAATATTGTTTGAAAATTTAGCTCCTTTGTAATTTCACAATATCCAGGAATAGTTATTTATTAATGTTTACTCGAAATTGGCTTTAAATTTTTCAATGTACTATATTTTTATTTCAAACTTATGAAAACGGAATTTGAGCGTAAGATCAAAAGCTATTACTTAGCGAAATCAGCATATGCATCCTTTGACACGTTAAAATAAATGCAATTAAGTGGATTGTTATCTTAAATTGCTAGCCATTCATCAGAAAGATCTATCAGAACTGTTCCCACTTTTTGCTCAAGTAATTGCGGAACGAAAAGTAATAATTTAAATGCATTTATTGTAGATAAACATATTTCGAATAATCTTTAAACGGCGTCATATAGTTCTGAAGAACTGAAATTTCGTGTTAAATATTTAATTCACCTAACTTTACTAAATGAAGCTTATTCATAAAATTGTCGTGTCAACGCGTTACAACTTTTTAAACCAAACGTTTAAGTGTCATCATATGTTGGATGTTTTGTCGATTTAAAGGGTTTTATGAATTGAAATGGAGTACACGCCAATTTCACATATTAAACAGTCTTTTGTGTTTGACACCACATAGTGTTAGCAATGGCCTTTTAAGCAATTTTCTGTCTATGCACATACATACTTGAAATACGTGTCATATTTTACAGTCAGTCTTGGTAGTCAAGTAGCAGCTTTACATACAATTCATTCAGCTTCATGTTCTTATGCAGGATACAAAAATGAAACTTAACGTCTTATAGATAGTTTATATATAGTTTACAAGTTGCTGAAAGAAAGACGCAAGTGGCGAGATTTATGCTAACGAGAGGTAAATTGCAGCTCCAATGTATTTACGTAGTTTTGCATATTATTGAGACTCTTGCATGTATATGGACTCTTGCTTTATATAAGGGCGAAAATGTGTTGGCGCACTTGTGATGACTCGGTAGATGGTAGCATACAAAATGTGTGAAGGGAAATCACTCTATTCATAAACTTGTATATTTGTTGACACAAAACAAGAAAGGTTAATGAGTTGGTGTTTTAAGCAAAAGTTGTTTGCCCTAAATTGATTTTATGTTTCCATAGTGCATTTTTTAATTACATATATTTTAAATAAACGAAATTGGGTGTTGGCTTTTTATTGCTTATCTATTTAACGTTGTATTGTGTATAAATCAATATTATTTCATTATGTTTTATTTAAATACATTGCAAAGCTTTTCGTTTATTCATTGTTCTTAATATTTTTCGTGAGTCGTGTTTGCTTGTCACCTTATGTGACAATTGTAATAGTAAAAAATATCATTATTACATAATAGGTGTTTGCATGTTTTCGGTTGTAATAAATTGTTTATATTTAATTTTTTGTTGAAACAAAAATTGATAATTATTTTAAATTATTATAATTATGTCTGTCTGTAATCATTCAAATTGTATTTTTTGACCTGCAAATTGTCAAAGCAATATTTAGTCAGCTAGATCTCTTTCATCATGGCACATCTAAATTAATAACATACCATTGCCGCACAAATCAAAGAGCTGACCCACTTTGATAAAGCATATTTGAATCGATAGTGCTATTTTATGCACTATCATTCATAACATAATTGGAAATGTTTTTGAGTAAATATTGTAGTATAACATTATTTGTAAACCATATTTCTATCATAAAACACTAAGGACAAATTAAATTAAAATTGACAATAGTAAATTGACAATTCAAAAACAATTTTGAATATCAGTGGTATTACGATTTCAATGATTTTTTAGAATAAGCTTCGTTTCTTGTAAGATAAAATATCTCAATATAAACAATTTGCCAACACAGCGAAATGTTCATTGCAATGGCAGTAATAATAATAAAAAGCAATTGTTTTCACAGAAACTGCCAGTCATCCACCCAATTTCAGTCCTTGTTTCTCAAATAAAAACCATAGACAAGTCAGCCCCATCAATCTGTCCTGTATAGATCTGGAATATTTATTGACAGCCGCTATTTGCAAGAGCCAATAAATGGAACGTTATCTCTGGATCGAAATTGGCTGAAGGCAGCCCAACACGAGATCATTCAACATATTATGAGACGAAATTGCTATTAACATTATGGACTATATGGCAGTGCTTTTTGGCTCATTACTTTTTATATTGATGTTCTTGGCAGGCGCGCGCATTTTCGAAAGGTTGTAGTCCTTGTAATATTATTTATTTTCAGATACATCGAAAGTAAGTATTGAGAATTAAATATACATTTTTCTCTTGGTATTTTATCGTTTTGCAGCTTTTTCACTTTACTTAATCCAAGCCATGCAATCGTCAGATAAGGAGGGTTTATCGAGAAAAGAAATATAAAATTTACGCTAATGGTTTTGATATAAAGTAACGAAACCTAAACTGCATGCACCCATGTCGTTTTAATGAAATAAAGTAACTCATATTACTTGGCGATCTCAGCTGATTTAGTTTTATAGAGGTGCGCCACAATTGTTGTGTTGATTTCTTATACAAATAAAATGTTTTATCATTCAAATAATAAATTGCACTTAATTGCCATTTTTGTTCTTTAAACTTTTACATAACTTTCTGGCCGGAATCAAAGGATATTAATTGAAATGTTAAACTTGTTGTGTGGTTAAATATTTAATAAAAAGTTTTAACAAATTTTATTCAAAAAGACATGTGACATTTTATACATAGAATATTTAATGCAATTTTAAATTATTAAATAGGCCACACGCATTTCATAATTCACATATGAATAATTTACCAATTTCATGTTTAAAAACGCTATTAATTTACTTTTTCACATTTTTTTCTGACTGATTAATTTTACTGAAGCTAATGGAATGTTCTGCCTTATTTATAATTGTTTATTAAAGAAGCACTGGGCAATATGTCAGTTTTGTAATTTAATTAGACATACATAATATGTACGTTAACTATTGTACATCAATTTCCAAAAGGATATATTTCATGAGTAACGTCCAATAAAATAGGAAAATAAAATTATTATGAAATAACTAAATCGCCATTATTTCATAGACATTTAAATTGAAATAACAAGCCGCTCTTATTCAATATTGCAAGTTTTTCTGTATAAATGAATATTTAAATTTCATTCAATAATTAAACTTAAAATATATTGTCATATTCACTAAACTAAAAGCAATAAAAAAATGGATTGTTTTATGTGTAGTGTAATTATTCCATTAAAAATGTTGTTGAAACGTTAGCAGAAGTTTTTCAGATTTAAATGTTGTTTGCACTTATATGGTCCACAAAAAATCGTTGCGGCACATTAAAATGTTTACCACCATTTAACGATATTCTTTAAGGTCATTAAATGCTGCATTAAATGGTTCGCTTCATATATGCAATAACAATACAGTACACATACCATAAATGTGTTGCCAAAATGTTTTTTGATTTTTTTGCAGAAAAAAATGTTCCAAGCATAAAACGCAATATGTGAATGATAAACATAAAAAGTTTGGGTATATATTTTATTATACCGTAAAAGTGTACAGCATATCAAAATTGAAATAAAAATTCGAATTTTTCGACCCACCCCATTATCATATACTGGGTGGAGCGGTGCGAAGTTTTCAAGTGAAAGGGTGAATTTTTGCAATGTATATAATAATAATTCAACTCTGACAAACGAACGTCAAAACTTTTCCGGCAGATATAAATGAATATCACAAACAATTTCATTTTCACATCCTATATCTTTCAGAATGATCCATTGTCGACGACAACCGAAATCAATGTGTCGGATAACTTTAACATTTCAACTCTATATGTATTTCATGTGCATATACAATAGATGATGCTTTTTTTCTCGGTGGTAAATATATCAAGTTCTTAACTTTGTGATATCAGTTAACAAGCTGATACATCATTAAATGTGTTTTCAACTCTTTTCTCGCTCCCTTAGCGCCATCAGAAATGCAAGGCAAGTGGGTGCGACAAAACATGAATTCTTTGGACACGCGAACTTTTGCACAACATTATTTTCATATCAAAGTAACTCCTAACATAGAATCTGTCTGGTCATTTTGTGCACCCGGATTCGAAGTTTGAACGGATTTAAAGTTAAGTATTCGAGAACAATGTCCAGATTTGTCCTGTGTGTAAAAGAGGTAAGCGACAAAACGTTTTAATACAAAAACCCGCTCAAATGCTGCTGCTGAAAAGTTGGTGGTGTAGAAAATTGTTTCTCACCATCATACACATTACGAAAATGAACATGTGGCATGTTTCCTGTTCTTGTAAATTGTGTTATAAGCGAAAAACTAAAAACAAGGATTTAGGAGTTTGGTGTTTCAGGATGTGCGTCTGCGAGCTGCTAGAAACAAAGGTGGGTGGGAAAACAATGGTATGTGATGAAACAACAGGGCTTGTCTGACCAAAATTATATTCTGCAGCTTAACACCGGGACGATGAAAACTGCTCACCAATGAACCTGCAGAACCGATTCATCACTCTATACACGTATCACACAGGTTCAGGATGTTTTGTTCATGTAATGCTTTGCTCTTTTAGGTTGTTATGTTTCAGTGTCCGTAATATGGTAAGTGCACACTGCTAACAACTAAATTTGAAATGTCTCTGTAAACGAAAGCAGCTGTAGCATAATGTCAATTATATTTGCAGCAATTATCACATTTATATCGAACATAAAAAATAGCAACCTCCTTTTAACTAATCGGTCATCTATATTGCGTCTTCATCAAACCAATCGCACCAATCGCATCAACCCCAAAGCACCACGTACATTTATATTAAGACGTATATCCTTTACTCAAACAATTTCCGACGATTGACGCATTAAACAAAGCAACGGGTAAAATTTAACTATAAGTTGAAGAGAATCCTCAAGTATATATAAGAAACAATTTATCGTCCATTTATCTTGTTCTTATCTATGAGGGTTATAAAAAGAAATCCCCAACGATAAGCGACACGAAAAAGGCACAACGCAGCCAACAATGTGTATGTATATAAATATCTTGAAAAATGTCTTGCAATAAACGAACAACCGCCGAAGAAGCGGAAGTCATCCTCTGACAAGGGTAACAACATTATGCTCCATAAATCTATGGCTCCATCTTCGTCGACCAACATCGGAAGACCAGGGATACACACGTATCACACTGCAAACAACTTTCGTACAATATACATCCACTTTGAAACTAGCCACCATTTAAGATCCTGCACGGAGCATTAATGCGTACGCATAAAGGTTAATTCCCAACAGTACTTAATGGATATAGTAAGAGTAACTTAAAATCAAATCAACCACAAAGCTTGTGTCACATCGATACAGTATTAAACAGACAGACTAGAAAACAGAGCAGCAGGATTCGTTACGTACAGAGAATGACATGTGAGTAATAGACTTAATAAAGCCAAATTTGGGTTATTTCCCAAGAACTCGTCGGAACAACTTGAACAGTATGTACCTTGTATACCGCCGAAGCTCTTTCTAGTAAAGATTTATTATAGAAGATCTTTCAACAAAACTCTCAAACTTTTGCGAAAGTCATCAAGTTGGCGTGCACAAGTTTCAATGACTTTATGTTCATATCAGGTTCTTTTTGAATCCAAAATATATATTTTAGCGCCTTTCATCACATCCATTCTTGTGTGTGAGCCGAGGATATAAGCGGAAAAACGATGAGGCAATGCTTGAAAATGACGAGGATGTTAACACCAACTGCCGCATAAAAACCGAGCCAATTTCACTGGGATAAACGTGAAACACGCGTATAAGCATCACACATGCGTATAGTACATCATTCGAGAATATAAGCCGTCCTGTATTGCCACAAGTGGATATAATATCTAATTCCATTGATCTAAGCTTCTAAGCTCTTAAATTCCTTTATAAAATTTTATAAATATTCATTTGTTTCACCATCCTTAGTTTACAAATTAGAAGAACAGTTTATAAATTCAATTGAGTATTTGCATAAACATTAGTAGGAAAATTGACACGGAAAACAAATGTGAAACCACATGCAAACTTGTGGAAAAAAAGTCTTAGAATCGTGTATTCGCATTCAGGCAATTTAGTTGAATAGCAGGTATTCATATGATGCAAGCTGTGGTTTTACATTAATTAGTCCCAACTCGCATCTGTATACGTGTCACACATCGATGACTAAGTTTATGGACACACACGCTGCACAGTTTAATTGTGGACATTGTGTGCTGTTTTCGATTTAGTTGGAGTTCACACTGCACATGTTAGCCCGACCTCCGCAGATACCTTAATTAGGTTTTGCAGATTCTAGTGGCGCAATTTTTACACGTTGTACATAAACAAACAGATTCTGTAATTCTCACTGCAGATAGAGTTCCGGAATAGATGTGGGCCAGGCCAGCGAAATAGTGCGGAAGCCCGCATTGTATGAAACCGATATGTTTTCAAATGATGCGAATCTGGGTCAACGTGGCCGTTATATGAATGCACTTGTTTTCCAAATAACGCATTAGTGCCGGTCATTAAACCTTGAAACGCAAAAAGCGTGGCTTTTTTTAGAATTCATTATAAACCCCAGCCACTCCTGCTTCAAACCGATCCTTCCTCTCGATTCCATAAGACCTGCATCCCATTTAACTTTTGGTCTACCTCAACGCTCTTTTAGTATCTACATAATTGATTACCATTGTTTCTTCACAAAGCCAAGATGAAATTTTCTTATGTAGCTTAAAAGTTGAAGCAGCAAATTTCTCGGCGCTTAACCAAGTTAAGATGTAAAGCCTAACCAAACCATTCCCCATGATACATAGACATTATTGCAAGGCCGCACTAGCTTAAGTTAATTTGTTGGCATAAATCAGCCCATTAATCTTCCCAGAAGAAGCTACATTGTAATACCTTGTGGTATGCGTTTACTGGATGTGCTGCTGATGCTTAACCACTGGAGACTTGCCGCCTCAACTTTTCTCATTGGTATCGTATATTGTTACACAAATTCATCCCCTAGATACATTAGTCGATATAAAAGTACTTTGTGCGGCGGCAGTAGCTGAACATCGCATAATCTCTTTGGAATCCTTTAACTACTAAGAAGAATGGTCCATTAAATTCTTGATTGACTTTCACTGCTGTCAAGATACGAAATTGAATGTATAGCTGCAACTGCCAGCCAACCGCCCCTTGTCAGTTGATTTATGGAAGAGCCAGTGGCTTCCCACTGCGGGTGCATTGATATTTTCCATTCTGCAATGTCACTCAACGGGTATATGGCTGCAGTGGCGAAGGCTTTCACTCCAAACAACCATCCGATCCAGACACAATATCCTTATAGATGAGCTTGTTTTTTGCGTTAATACTCGTCAATGAGTCTATCATGGCAGTTTAGTTGTTTTTGGAGTCATGAAAAGGGAAATTGAACTGTCACAATACAGCATGGGGGCCACCGATGTTATAGCTACGTGGCATTTAAATGGTTGCGAGAATGGATGGATTCACATTTCCTGAATTCAACCCTCAATCCTTTATACACTTTATTGAGCATATACTTTTTGCTACCAAAAATATCTGCTTCTTTGTTTGCCTGCTACTTTTTGTTTGGCAGTTCTTGTTGTTGTTGTTGTTAGTGGATGCTAACGAAGCATTTGTTTGAAAATATGCTTCCGTTCATGCTGTAGCATCCATTCTCGCATCCATAACGCAGCTTAAAATGGTAATATTTAATCAATATTGGAAATTGGAATTGGTAAATTGAAGAATATCAGCATAAGAGGATTGTGTTCGGTCAATTAAATGAAGCTGACTATAATCTTCTCATCCATTTACAAACACTGAATGATCTAGGCTTTTCATACAAAAATTGTTTTCAAAATATTATATGCGAAAAGTAATTAGCTGTCAAAATAATTATAAATGTAACTGAGTTCAATTGGACATTAAAAAAATTAATAAAAAAGCTACGAATGTTCTATTCCTAAGCCACCAACCACTCCTAAATCTAAGCATAAACACAATAATCTCTAAATTTTGCCTATGAGTGTTCGCTACCTTGAGTTTTCATTTATATATAGGCAGTTTACACGGCGGGATGCTTCGTGAATCTGCGGGCGGCAGGCTCACATTATGTGTACTCCGGCATTTGAAACATTGCCAAAATAACCTATTTGCCACCATTCTGACCACCGGGCATTCGGACGCATGGTGTACCATAAAACAAACCATTTAGCGCGTTTATGCGGCAAATGTGTGCTTTTGCTTTGTGTCTAGTATGCTAGCAATCCCAGGATATATAATCAGGCCAGGAACGGCCTTTCTATATAAATGAAATGTGTAATTTTGCTGAATAAATACATTCTATTAACATTAAGAACTCGATATCGGAAAATATTTATGTACAATATATTACACGTAACATGTATTATGATGAATCGAGTGTTGGCTTTGGTTTCGGCTCCAGAAACATTATTCTGTGGAAACCTAACTACGGCCATTCAACTTTATAAGCGAATTAACAACATAAACTTTTATCCAGTTTATATTCTTCGCGCATCTGAGATGAAACTAATATTATCTTAAGATAAAAAAAAATGTTTACCAAGCATTCGCTATTGTTTAAGACACACAACAATTCCTGTGAGTACTTTTTCAACAACCACTGAACTTATGTATGCCCTATGCACATTGCACAGCTAAAACTAGCTTAGAAGTGTTTGTTTTGCGAATCTCGTTTGTGCTGAAGAAAAATGTTAACGAGGAATATTTTTTTGATAAAACTTTAAGACAGTTTTACTTTTAACAATATAATGCAACTAATGCCATAAAGTGAATACAGACGACCATATATTATACATACACACCCGATGGCATCCCCAGTAAACTCGCAGCTGTGACAGCATTGTGACAATTTTTTTTACGATTAAATAAGATGAAAACAATCTTAATAATATAATAATATGTTTTTTATTTGTGAACAGCGACTAAACAATAAAAATAAAATGTTAAAGGTCTTGAATAAAAAAATTCAAACAATATCCTAATACCTGACTGCTTTTACAAAAATTAAATTAAATTTTCTTTGATTCTTCATCGTATATGGATATTAAAATACATAGACTTTATATCATGTATAAAGCATGCTTTCAGTATATTTGAATGCGAAATCAACCCCAAACATTCAATGTTGATCCGATAAAGAAGCCAAGCTGTATAGCAAGTACTCCCACAAATTCAACCGCACAAAAATGCTAAATATACGTAAATAAGAAATATCTCTTCCACATCGATTTTCAACAGCCTGATTATCTGAAAAGTGACTTCTTAAAAAGCTTCACTGAATAAACTGACGAGAAAGGCGGGCACATCAAGATCAAACGAATTATTTTCTTTCATCAACATTTATATACATATATGGTATATTATACTACCTTTGTTATCCATGTCAATTGTATATACGGTTTTGAACGAGGCTCGTTAAAATGAATACAAATTTATACGAATTATAGTAATCGATATATTCTATTACCCGAAATAGGTCAGTCCTTATATTTATAAAATAAATAAACCCCATCTAACTATATCGTACGTATGTAACAAATGCACAAACAAGTTGAAACAACCCTTGCCCCAAAAAAGTGCGTTTGTGAAAACATGTCTGTGAGGGTTTAATTGATTGTCCATGCCATGTACTAAGTATACATATAAGTACGTACTTTGTTCCTATAATAACTCCTAAACGGCTTGACCAAAAAAAACTTACTCAAGTCAAACAAAAAAAGGCAACATAGACCTATTTTATACAAAATATTATACAAAGTTCACCAATAATAATTGCTCATTTGCATAACTCTAGACATTTGGCTAAAACTCTTAAATTGCAACTAGATTTCATTTGCACATAAAGTGTCTGTTCAGAGTGCACGGAAAGCATTTATGAACATATAAGTGAACACTCGACTTGGTTCTAGAGTTTTTGATAAACTCCTTTATGCCTGAGTTCAACCGAAAAGCAAACGGCTGCATCATTGTGAAATGTGACGATTTAAAGAATGAATATTAGTCACAATAAATACTGTCAAAAATTTTAAAATGCTGAAAAGCGTTCACATGTTTTGCGTGCGTTTGCGGGCACATTCGCATCAAGTGCATGAAATTTACAGTGACAATTTGTCGGCATGGCTAAAGGCTGAAACGCGAAGCGCACCAGCGAGTGCGATATTTCATTCGCGTTATCGCGTTTTCTGATGTGCTCGAATTTGCATTCGTCGTGACTGCTAAAGCCCATTTTGATTTTTGACACAATAAATATACTGACGGTTTTATTTTTATTTGTTTGAACATCACATTTAGCATTTTCTGAAGTTTTTTACCACTGCTGCGAAGAAGGTGTGACAGAATTATGCATATAATATCTTGGTTATGCTTTTATTTGTAAATTTTAACACGAATTCAACCAATTTTATTAAGAACAAATCAATTTTAAAAACTAAAATTTGTGTATGCAAATCGTTATATTCTACTAATAGAGTTTTATTCGATACGTGAAAGTGCAAACTTTTAAATTTGGGTGGTTAAAAGTTTTAGTAGAATATCAAAAAAGATCCATATTCGAAAAAGGAGTTTTGGAACAAAACGATGTTTCCTCGAAACTAATCAATAAATGTATTGTTTTTATACGTTGGATTCCAAATTTCTTGAATATTATTATTGGGAAAAGAGAGCCGAAGGAACTCTAGAAAATATGATTCATGCCTTCGATTTTTGATGGGGATGGTAGTTACGTATTTCAAAGGTACTTTCAAATCGAACTGTTTGATTTTCGTATAGCTTTAGAGGAAATGAAACTTCGACCAAAAAGCATACAGTGATAAAGTTCTGAAGATATTTGGATTTGCGAAAAAAATAACTTCATTATTTTATATTATGTATACAAGACGGGTATTTTCAGCGATATTGATAAATATTATGGATGTGAGACCATAACAAACCGTCACTAATAATATTGGTGTCCAGAAATATGGATCATAGGAGTAAAAACAAAATACAATTGAAAAACTGCTGTTCATTATTACTACTGGTTTATCCTTATAATGCATCGATATCTAAATGCCATTCAATTACATCATGCGACCGTTAAATTATGATTAATGCATTCGGAAGTTAAACCGTTGAAGTTTTAATTATGCACAGGACACAATCGCTGCCAACTATATGTACAAAGTACATACTGCCAACTTGTTGTTCATAATTAACGAGGTAATTTCCATATTGTAATTAACAAAGGATATGAACTTGTAAAAGCAGCAAATATCACTGTTTTATTATATTATAAGCTAATATAGTTTTATATAACTTTGCGATAAAAGAAAATTGAAGCAATTGAAGCAACTGAATATCACCGCGAATTATTATATTATAGTGCATATGTATGTTGTCCAAGCAAGGAATGAGGATGAACGGCATCAGCACCTGCACCTTACAATTGCAGTTTAATTTACTGTTCTGTAATGTTGCTCTTTGCGATTGCTATACATTTTGTTACACAAATAATTAAAATTATGAGTATTGACTATGATTTATGAACAAGAAAAAACAGCCTAAAGAGCACATTTGGTTGGCTCGAAACGCACACAACACTCGTATATTCTGCACTCACATTACTTCATTCTTGGCACCATTTCTTACATTTGCTATCGCGACATGAACAAACGCTAACAAATAAAGCTTTCTATTACTTTTCGCCATTGGAAAGAAAACAGAGATTCACAACTATCCTTACCATACCCAAAGAGTTTCTGGTATACGATGCTGCTCCCATGTAAAATAAACCGCAACTTCTTTATCGTTTGGCAT
Organism: Sylvicola fuscatus; assembly: GCA_026546915.1. Lineage (NCBI taxonomy): Eukaryota > Metazoa > Arthropoda > Insecta > Diptera > Anisopodidae > Sylvicola > Sylvicola fuscatus. The sequence continues at coordinate 64,650 of JANSTS010005440.1, read as the reverse complement.
TCTGCACATCATACGACATTCATCTTGTGGTGCAGTATTATTACATAAGTCATACAACCATATTGCTATGATATGTGGTACCCATAGACGTTGCTTTTTTTTTTTAAGTTGTTTACGCCATAAGATACATCAAATGGTTGTGCATAAATACGATAATATTATGTTTAAATGCTATTTACCCACATTTTCCTGCAGCTCGCATCATGATTACGATTTGTATTTTAACTATCATTAAGTTAATCGCACTTAATTGGTTTATTATGCGTGCAGTAGGCACATGTAAATATGTTTATAATTCACGCAGTTCGACTGATTCTCTCGTCCAAAATCGATAAAATAACGTGTTTCCACGGCCGCAATCGATAAGTACTCATATGTACGGTGAATTAAATAAATAGAATGGCGAACCATTCCAAATGACAAACCATTTAGTCCGACTGCTGCAGTCAATGTAATGCGATTTATTCATAATGATACATTTAAATTAACAATTTTTTTTCAAGAACTGGTATGTTTTGTGCAAACATGGTTTAATTATTGGAAAGTGAGGTATTTTTACACAAAAAATCATTTCATTCATGGAACAATAGAGATTCACTATTCAATGGTTTTTACAACCATAACGGATTCATGAATTATCATTTTATCCATGGCAAATATGTGTTGGCATAGAAAGATTTTACAAATAACTGATTAGCAGTGGCGATGCATTTGTTGGAACAAAAACCCTATTCTTTATATTCGGGAAAACAAAAATTTCGACTGTTTATCTGAATTTTTCTATATTTAAAAAAAAAAACTGATCAAAAAAAGGCAAGGGGTACCCCTTGACAAATTTTCAAAAAATTAATGAAAATTTGAAGTTCGTTTTATTGATGCAGTTTTAATTGTTTTTGATATGATGATTGTGATGATTTGTGGTAGGTGCACTTTCTATTCATTTTCTTCTTAAAACTCTGTAGCAAAGCTATGCTTTTTAAAAATATTTTTTTAATGCAGAAATGTATGCACAGTGCATTTAGATGCACTTTCTATTCATTTTCTTAACAAGAACTGTTAAAAAGGTGTCAAAAATGAATAAAACCAGTATTTTTGGCTCGGGAAACTGCAATATTGTCGCGAATATATTTTAAAAATATTCTAATGATGCTGAAATGTATGAACATGCATCCAAAAATGACGGATTGCAAGATTACTCATACATATAAATATATGGAATAAAAATAATAGCTAAAGTAAAACATATTACCACATATTGAGCTCTTAAATTTAATAATATTAGCCAAATGACGAGTTTAGTCAAATAATTCTAGGGACTTATTGGGGGTGGTAAATATTTTATTGATCAATTATTATTCAAAAAGGTTCATCGGACAATAAACTATTGCTAAAGTTAATGAACTATCAATGTTAAAATAATGCTACAATGACAATAAAATGTACCGTTATAGTATTTTCCACCTCTATAGTGTTAATTATCTCCAATATGGCATTGTTCAAACTTTGAATCAACCATTGTTTCTATGTTTATCCCTAAATAATAAAATTGGTGACCGCAGCAAACATGTCTATTATGAATGAATTAACAAACGCCGATTGTACTGATTTACAAAACGCACAATGCCTGAATTATTTATAGATAGAAATCGATTTGAACAGCCATACTCGTACAGTAAACTCTACTTTTTTAACATGCCACATACTCGGATCGCATGCACATTTGACACACCGTTTTCACTCACAATACAAGATGGAAAACAATTTTATTTAAACACGCGAAACTGTGAAAAGCATAAGCCTAAGAAAACGAAGGGATGCGAGCGCGCACAAGTACAAACGGAATCTGTTAAAGACGCAATATAAGCAAAATATGATTTTACGGTGTCGATCAAAATGCAGTAAAAGCTCATGTAAAGTGAAAACCCAATTTCTGTTGTGTGCTTTTAGCATGTTTACACTGATACGACATTTTATACTCGCTATTATAATGAAATCAAGTAATATGGTCGTATATAACAAACAGCATATGCGTATATGGCACAAATTTGAAAATATCGAAACGGCACATACGATGCACATACGCTAGTATGAGCAATATTGATAAGTATTTTGAATTTTACATTGGAAAAAAATTGAGGCGGCGCAAATAGCATCGCATGTTAATGCAATCGCAGAGTGGCGCGACGCGACGCGACGCGACGCGACGCGGCGTGAAGCTTATATTTGATTTAGATTAATTACAAAGCTGGATTTTTTTTGGCAATTACCACGGTCATACCTATCACACGGCATAATTCTTTCGGGAATTTTAAAGATAACGAAACTGTCAAGAGCAGTACTGCGTTACGTGGGATAATTATGACACGGCGATGTTGAAAAGCGAAGACAGTCTCAACAAATTAACTTGCTGACGCGACTTTAATTGTATATAATTAATAATAAGCTTGTTTATCATCTTTTCGTCTATGCCAACACAGTCGCGTCGCGTCGCGTCGTTTCGTGGCGCGTCTTGTTGTCTAGTTGTGTCGCGATTTATGTAGTATAGCACGGGAAGGATTTGTTTACCACCATTAAGGAGCGAATGTGATATGCAATGTCATTCAAAGTCAAATAGCTTAGCATTTTTCGAGTGTGACTGACTGGTAAGGGCTGCCAAAAATTTCCTTCCAACTTTGTTTATTAAGTGGAGTCGCCAGCATGGTAAGCAAAGATTAAATGAATTATATAGAAAGTCTCCAAGCAGATATCGATCTACGCAATAATTGTATTTTATTCATTATGTAATTCTAGTATATAACAGAAGCGTTTATTAAATAATTCAAAATATTCGTTGTATTTACAAAACTTTGCTGCAACCATTTTAAATGTGCCAAAATACTCGTACATGCAATGTCTCATTAGCAAATAAAATTCTCAGCTACATGCCAGTAAAAATATTACGTTAACATCATGTCACGATAAATAGTTCATAATTTAGTCCAGTGTCATCTTATTATATATCGATAGAAGCCTTTGACCTAAACCTAAAAATTTAGTTGTATTTAATTAAAATGGTGTATGTTTTTGCACGACATAAGAGTTTTTAGTTCGGTACAAGACGAAAATACTGTCTTGCTTATTCAAATAAATTTATTCATTTTAGAAAATGGCGATACTGCATCTGGCTACAAATAACATGCCGACTTTGCGAACGAAATTCTATTAAGAGACCAAAAATAATACAAATCTCGTGTAAATACATAATATTGATATCAGAGCTTTTTCACCACCCCAATCATCTTCCCCCCATCAAAAGCCATGATGGAGGAAGGTCCGGTGTACTATGAACAGAACAATCATTGGCACCGACAGCTCCAACACGAATGTCTACAGCGTGTGCCTATAAAAAGTGTAGGCTTATGATGTAGATATGTAATGGTGCATATCAGCATATAACATATGTAGACTATGGAGCATGCTTATGTGGAACACATACAGCCTGCAATAAAGTGGTACATAGAGAATATATCTCCAAAGCGTGCAAGGGTAGTACGGGGTTTCGCCGGCGACTGTACCGGAATAATAATAGATTGTTCGCAAAGAAATCCGCATGCAGCTGGGAAATATAGCTAATAAATCGAAAGTATGGAGCACGCGGGCACATGGAACAGCGGAATACAATGCGATGGCAGCTAAGAAAAAAGCACATTTTGAATTATTTATTATATTATTCATTTAGCTCCCTGTTGCTTGAACAACGAACTCAGTGGCATGCACGCGCAGACGGCCATTCCGCCGATGTAATATGGTTATGCTGAGCAGCAGAGACAGTAGCAGAAGGGTTATGTAATGCTGCACATGCAGCCCGCGAGGTGTTCCGACTTCGCCGACTGCAAAAACACGCTCCAGTGCATCGACACACGTCCTTGCAGTGCACAGTTCTAGTTAGTGAGCTTTTTTCCCTAAAGCTGTTGTTTTGCTGTCTATTTGCTGGATTGTGATGTCATGTTATGCATACAAATACAAATGTTTTTTGTGTATTGCTCCCAACATACATGGGTGTACATGTCGTTGGTATTATTTTGTATCGACACTCCAGGGTATGCAAATAAGGTCTGACAGTGAAAAGGTTGCTTTAAATTCAATGTGAGTTAAGGTCTTACAAACTCCACAATTACTATCGCCACATCTGCAAAGTCCGCCTGGTGCGTTCTGTTTCACTTTGGAAATGTATGCATGAAACAATGATATAACGGCGGCAAGTGTACATAAATTTATTTATGCTTTGCCAGTGCTTTTTGTGTTCAACCCTAACGCGGCTGCGAAAAGAATAGTGACTCAAAAATACACATGTATGGACGGTTGGACTTTTTTTTTGGCTTCGATATGCAATTCTTTTTGGCCACGGTGGCTGGAGTGGCTTCGGCTTTTTACATAGCCATACGAGTACTGGCTTTTCAACTAGTGTATAAAAGTAGTGTGTGCACTAAAAAATTCCACACTCTAATTATATTATGTTCATCCAGCTCTCACCAATCTGTGGATTGTGTTTTCAGCGCATTTTCTTCCATTTCACAATGTTTTGTGCCTTTTCTCCGGCATTGCTGTATTTTTCCTGCGCCTATCTACAGCATACATGTCACGTAATTCATGAGCGAAGCGTGCTGAATGGTGTGACTGTTTTGGGGTGTGTAACATTAGGTTGCTATTCCATATACTGCTGAATTTAACTCGGCCGCAAACAAGTCGCGAATGTTCAAGAAACAAGAATTATGTACTTAGTACAACTATATACACGCGACAGGAATCGCACGGTGTGCAAAATTATTAAAACAAACAATCCGACTGTCTGCCGCGGTATTATATTCTGATGGTGCTGTTTGTATTGAGTGTTTTCCTGCTGTTTCTGCAAGTCACATAACACCGCGGCCATCCTGAACAAAGTTGTATCATTTAAATGTGTATACAGTCAGAAGCGTGGCTCGTGAATAGATATTAACCCCTAACCATTGCGCGGCGTTTTTCGTGTTTGACTACGCGAAATGTTTACCCATTTTCAGTTTAACGCGTTCACGCCACATCTCTTATGAGTATTTTGTTTCTTTCAGACACACATTCATATAATTTCGCTTTATTTTGGAATCTTCCACTTTTATTATTATCATTATATTCACCCTCGATTTGACACTATGAGCGCCGCGCCGGCTTTACATGAAGATACACGTATTTCTGCATAACACGTTTGTGCGTCTTCATTTGCTGCTCGACTACCCCTGTTGTTATTGTCGTTCCATCCCTTGATTTGCTTTTAACACCCGCTCATTCAAACAAGCAAACACAAATGTTGGATTTCATGAAAACACAAATACCCAAAAAAGGTGTAAACAATATGATTGTGATTGTCTACACGCAGAGCATTGATTAAAAGGTCGGCATAACAACAAAATATGTTTTCCCTTCAAGATGCAGAGATCATTTTCATGGCTGGTTCAACTTAAAAGGTTGTACCATAATTTTTTTCGTCAAGAATAATATTGATATTGTACAATTGGATAATAGTTCAGTTTACGTTTTCTGGAATTTTTCACATTTTAACCAAATGAATAATCATCCTGTTTCGTTTGCTTCAAATTTGTATACTTGAATACTTTTTGATCATAAAGAATTTTTTATAAAATTTTAATTCTCTCATTTACAATGGATTTTTCAACACGTCCTGAAAAACATGCTTCCCTTACCGGACCTTATGTAATGTATAACAAACTGTAGCAAGTATACACGTATATAAACTCATTTAGTTAACAATTGTCTGTAGGTTTTTGCCTCTGGATTGTTAAATCCAAAACAAACGCCATTGATCAGCAGGATTTGACTTTAATTGCTGACAGCGCCGTCATTTCTCATCCAATTCTGTCTGCATGCAGACAAAAATGCGACCAAACGAAAACAACACAGCGAGCTCAGCGTTGGCAAAATAAAAACAGTGCACATCAGAGAAAAGGTTGCTGCTGGCTGCAATAACAACAATTGTTATGTTATATAAGCAAGCATAGACAGTCCGCAGTGGATGCAAAACTATGTAGCCTGAATATGTATGACTCCATTGTGCACACTGCACAACCACGATGTTATAAATAAAAGTTCTATGTGATGCATGCATAGCATAATCAAGAAAAATACACGACTATAGATTGAAAAATACTGTATACTCGTATATAAGAATGTTTCATTTACATTTTCCACGATTTTCCGTTATAATAGAATTTTCAGTGCACTTTTCACCCGCATCGCATTTTCCAACCACTCCATTCGGCTTGTATTGTTATTTTCCAAGATCTTGATGCGTTCAATAGAACTTGAACGGTGCATATGAAAACTGAAAAATGCTGGGCAAAAATGACCTACATGAACAAAAATCTAAGTGTTACATTCAATAATTGTGTTACTTCTCGCCACGATAATGCACTCGATTTAGTGGAATACAGAGCATGTGGCAAGTACATTCTCAGGAGATTCGATATTATTCATCTTATAGTGAATGCACCAGCGAACAGCACAACACATGGGTGGGACGTTGCACATAAATAAATAATTTATATACAAAGGGTAGCCTCAGTTGTGTGCATTGGGTGTGAAATGAGGGGTGGTCGAATACTCGTATAGACATCCGGTCCAAATGCATTCTTGCGTCGCCTTGTGGAATTCGCTGCGTGGCCACTATGGCTGCAACGTCGGTGCAGGAGTGTCAGTATTTACGTATATTAATGTTCAATGTACAGCGTAATCATGTTTGCATCAAATATTTACGGATGCATTAACCGGGTAAATATGGACGGTGTTCTCAATTTAGGCTGATGGGAGTTTGGGTGGCAAGAAATATTTTAAGTTCGATTGATATTTAATCTAGTGGGTTCAGATAATGAAGGTGAATTGAACGCTTCTTCTTGGATTCTGTCGCATCAAGTCAGAGAATCTTCAACGTGGTTTGAATTATTGACTCTTGAACCAAGATATCAGATTTCCCCTATTTAATCACTCCCTCAAGAGATACAAAATCTCTGCTTAGGAAAAAAAAACATTCAAAAACCATCAAAGCAGATATCCAAATCTTGTTCATGTGTCGATGTAATAAAAATCCTTAATAAAGTATGTTATGCTATAAGCCATAACCTACCTAATCATGGTCCTTGAGTCTTATTTAGAGTTCTAACTTCAAAAACACATTGAAACAGAACAGCTGAAATTTCGTAATTTTATTCCGTATATGTTGACACTTTGGTTCACACCGCAAGGTACTAGTATGTACCAATTCACTTAACAACACATGTAAACTGACGATCAAAGACTTTGCGTTTGACTAAATCTCTTTCACGTTAAACCAAATATCTTTAATTTAAAAGATCTGTAGTGTAATATTTATTTGTGTATTATTCACATGATAATTGCAATTTTAATTATTTGCACGACACTTACTTTTAAACATAATATATTACATGGAAGGAGGTGCTTGGTATCTCTTGCAGCGCCGTACCACCACGCCAACAATATAAAAACTCGCGTCAAAATGAGCGAAAATTTATCAATACTTCTGCTAACGTACACGCACGAGCTCTGAAACACTTCACAGTTTACACAACACCCCTTGCCCCATTAACACATGTCAAATATTATCTCAAACAAGATAAATTCACTTAAATTTTTACAAAGATGAGCAAAACTTACGAGCTGTGTACAGAATACACACACGGCACACAAATTCACCGCGCGATGCGTGTGTCTTCCGTTACCGGGGGTGCTGATTACAAAACGATGGGAAACAGAATTATATTCTTCACCAACTTGCTTTCATTGCCGCGTGTAGCTTTTCTGCAATTAGATTTCTTGCGAGTTAATGTAATTAATTTGTGTGGAATGCAAATGCAGTGAATGGTTTTGGGTTTAAACAGTAAAACGGTATTAAAGCGACAATTTTTGTTTAATTATTTCACTTTACACATATATTTTTTTAAAGGTAACAAGAACAATGTTTTTTTCAGATCTTTCAATAAATATTTCCTTAATCTTTTAACGACAATTTGTGTATGACTATAAAATTTGTTTTTGATAAACCTTCTTTAAGAACAACGCTTTAAGCTTTCGACACCGACCGAAGTCAAAACTAGACTGCCGTGAACTCGCCAAATTAGGGGGTTGTTTGGGTGCGAATCGCACCCACACACACACACACACACATTTTGTGTACATATTCACAGAGTATCAATGATGGTGGTGAGTTTAAATAGCGAGAGCGTGCGCTGGTGAGTATAAAAGTGAGAAAACTTTTCACCACAATAAAGCACAGCCTCTCTTCGTTATAAAGCTCATAGACTCGCACCAACTGGCTGAGCCAAAATACATGAACACAGGCAAGACGTGATTTATTGTTGTGTATTTGTGTCGTTTGTTGTTAAATAACGTCTTGACGAAAAGACCAACTCTTTGGAGATGTAAAATGCTTTAAGTCTATCCCTATGTATAAGTTATATACACTTACGAAAATGCCAATAATGTTTGCAGTGGCCATGTATTTGTGTACAGGTAAAATCGAAAGCTCCTTGAGGTCGGATTCTGCACTTTTTATATGTCGATTTATATCGACATATGTCATTTGTTCATAAGTACACGAATGTGTGTAAATATGAAGCGATTTGTTATTCCCTCGCATTGGTACAAAGAATTTGATTAGTTTACCTACGTTTGTGAATATGCCAATGACCGACCCCAACAAAATAGAAGCTTTTTAGCAAAGCTGCATCACCAAAATAGGCAATTTTCACATGCCGCAAATCAGACAAATCCATACAATTCACTCAGCTATTCCATTAAGTGCCGGATATTCTGACTTTACCATTTACATGCATGTACATATTCGTATACACAGTAAAATCAATAAGAATTATTAATCTGTTGCGTTTGTTTAACACTGATGTATCATGTATCTGTGCACCGCGAACACGTTCGATATGCAGCGCATATTTGCCCTTCAAAGTTTACTCACAAAGGAGGGTTTCAATAAAAAGCAACATAAATATGATGAGAATTTTCTACTGACGCGTCGCAAAAGACATTGGAGCCGCTGGGCGGACGGCCGTAAAAAGAAAAAGGTCATTAATTGTGTTAAGGCAATGACAAAAAAGGACACAATAATAATAAATGAACTATCACGGTCAAACTTTACTTCTATACGCATATGAATATGGAAATTCCTCTGTATAGGTACATGACGTGGATACCGTAGAACAATTGAGAATTCGCCCGTCAGCGCAGAGCAAAACAGAGATGATGGCAAACGATAAAACGTCTTTTTATGAATAATTTTTGATGCACGCGGGGATGAATAAAATGAGGGTAGCGCAAAAATTGCTTAAAGCAATTAAGTCAAAAAACACACACAACCAAGGGGTGTATGAGGCGGGGGAAAAAATAAAGTTTTTTACGGTACATGGCATACACTTTCAGTCCTCCTTTTTTCCTGTGTGAATACATTTTGCGTCGGTTTTCATGCCTTTTCATAGTTGAGTGAGTGAGGCACGGAAATGTGAAAAATAAACGGTTAATGTTGGAGAAATCGCTTTAGTGAGGTGAATATGGAAGGAATGCTGTATAAGATTCGCATACCTACATATATGGATGTTTACGAGAATATATCTTTACCATGAGAGTAGGCTACGGTTCCCTGCCCTAATTACATAAAACAATTTTTTTTTGCCTTTTATCTACTTTTAATACAAAAATGAAAATCTGAATCACCTTCAAACATTATAAGATAATAATATCATATTCATGGTGCAGGATGGGAAAATAAACTAAAAGTCAAAAGAACTCGTACATGATCATTTTCGAAAACATTCAGAGTGAAAGCTCCTACACTTTGATTGTCATTAAGGAGATTATACGGCGCAGGTAAAAGTGTATGCTATCTTCTGAATGCATAATTTACCGTTCTCATAGATAAATTATATATTTAATCGTTTTGGGCACTGTTGCGCTCCAGGATGAGTGTTACACGTGTGAAGCTACTTTTATCCGTTAAAACTTATTATTCACTAGTTACATAAGACCGATTATTTAAGCTTGCAACAGTGTCATTGAATTAAATAAATCTCTAATTAAATATTCGCTTTTTCCATATACACGCAGACAAACTGGCTTCGCCATCACCAACGTTTTGCTCACCTGTAAAACGGCACAGCCCACCTTCTCAAAAATCCGCACAATTCATTTTGAAAGTCGTGTGCGTTGGCATATTGTTCCCATACATGTCCGTATGCTGCCCCCACCGTAAAGATGCCGTGTCGTCCCACGCTTATAGCGACGACAAAACCACACTAAATCATTGTGGCCGCAAGAATTTATACGCACGAGTTCTCTGAATGGTCGGAGTTTCGCCATATCGGTTGAAATAGCAGCAATCACATTTTTATGGTGCTTCAAAAGCAAATGGGTGTATTTTGGGTTGATATTGACTGGACAGGTTCACCTCCCAGCGGAGAGCACGTCCGGCACAGCCGCACTGTCACATTTGGAACGCAGCAACATTGCCACGTGGAGGCTGGAGGTCGCAGCACCGTAGCAGATGCCTCCACTTATATTAATAATAAGAATATTTTTTTGGTATGACGGACTCCTTCAGATGAAATGTTGAGCTATTTTAAAGCGGCGAGAAATGGCCACGTAGCCATTGTGAAATATGAAGAAAAATGTTGGAAACTACCTTGCTGTTTGGTAATGTTTGATGGCAATGGCATGTTTATGAGTTTGTGCTTTTGTCAAAATAAAAGGTGCGTATTTCTAGATTAAAATTCAAAGCACAAACTGTTTGTTCGCACTGGATGCTGACGCAGTGGCCAAGGATTTCCGGATGGCACGTTTATACTTTTTATTTGATCCAATGAATAATGTTTAAAATAACAAAATACAACAAGTAGTTTAGATTCCTAAATTTGCTTCATGGTTCATTGAGGTCGCTAAGCAGTCAATCATAACGAAATGGAAAATTTTCATTAAAAAATAATTATTTCACGAATTTACTAAAATACACAGTTCCACGAAAATTATAATCATTAATAAATTATATTTAAAATTAAATACGGTGCGGTGTCGTATACACGGAGCGAAAACTCTAAATATTGATTGGATTGTGTTGAGAACGTCTTCAACAGTACGAGAAATTGAATTTGTATGAAAGCAAATTCATGGACACTGAAATCGTTTTATGTGGAATCATCATTTGAATTTGTGTTAATGAGAAATCAGAAATCGCTTATTAGGTGTGCGAAAGCTAATATTGTTTTGAAGCAAATTCTAATTAAATATGCCTTAGGTGTGGTTTCATTTGATCAATGATGAAATTTGCGATTATTTGCAAAGAACGCTTAGCTAATTACAGATCAGAATCAATAAATTCAATGACTATTTATTCATGTTATAGGAGTAATTTTTATAATATCTTTTTTCTCACATTTTCCATATCTTTATTAAAAAATAAAATGATTTCAATTTATAAAATAAAATTAATCGCAAAATGGATGGTTATGAATTGATTTTTCGAAAATTTATCTTTGTTGGATTGCTGACAAGACTTTGTGTTAACTATTTGAAAATATTAGTTAATTTAACAAAATATATATTTTTCATTCAATTAAGTAAAAAAATTATTTTTTTTAATATTTATAATTCGAAATTCACTATTTGAAGGCCGTTATACGCTTACCATCTATTACCACACAAAATTCTAGATTGTTAGAGAGATAACTCCATAGAAACAGCGATATATTCTACAACATTTCGACAATGTCTGCGAATGTATACGCGGTGTCGATGAATAACAGAAAACAATTTAAACAGATTAAATTCCAAGCAACAGGATTTTCAATGAAATGAATATCGCAGCATCCACAAAGGCGTATTTTAGTAATATGTATGTATATAGAGGCATCCCTAGCCCTTGGTAAGGGATGGTATCCGGTATTAAGTGGAGAATTGAAAGACGCAAAACAAAAAATAAGTGGTAAGCAAATTCACCATGTTTCGGATAACATTACATCCGCCGACCCCAATTATCATTAAATGTGTGCAAGTGGCGGGAGTTGAGAAACACATAGAAACAAAGTCAATGGATGGAGGGATTCATACGTATTTCCAAGTTGAAACAAAGAGATGCTTCAGTATTGTGCGATTAGTTATGTACAGTACAGTTTTTATCAATGCCAGTTTATTTTTTAATTAAAATTAATGCCCATTTAAGTGCACCATAAAAAAAGGCTGGAGTGATGTTAAGAGATGAATCTTTTAGTTTGAAACATCGTTGAATGAATTTAGTATGAGATTACAATTTCCTCAATGTCAAAATCGCAAATCGTTGCTTAAGGTCACACCTAAGAATTGTACGAATTTAAAATATGGGAGTCTATACCAAAAATAAAGATAATTTATGTAAAATTGTTATCAGACCTTTTGAAAAAAAAATCAAATTCTGCAAAAACACACTTTGAGAACCCTTGAGCTGCATTGGATGTTAATTTTGCTTATGCATAAGTTCGCATTTAAGTACTTTAATTTCACTGAGTTTTGATTGCGCATATACAAAAAAAATTGTGATGAACAACCTATATTATAGAGATCAATTCCATGTCTGTATTTACAATCAATATTAGGTTTATATTTGCCATACGATTGAATATTTAATATGATGTGGCTACTTGAAAATCTTGCCTTCCAACATAAAACCCCAGCCGAAATACAATTCTTCGTTTTCTTTTTATTTTTTTATTTTAAAAGGTTCTTGCCCCGATTTATATTTCGTGCAAAACACTCAAGGAATTTTAAACACTACAAGATATAAAACGAAATAATGGACCCTTTCTGCCGTCGGCTGGTATCATGATTTCAGTTCATCATAGAGTAAGCGTTTCTATCTTTTGGACCGTAAACAATTTTCACAACTTTCACTTAATGTTTGGTTAAATACGCAAATTCTCTGTTATCAACATAGTCCACAGTAAAATATACAAAAAGAAAAAAGAAATGAAACCGTGCAACTAGATCCAGTTGCCCGCACTGCTGCAACAGGTGTTGCTGAAATTTATTAAGTTAGATTCGTGCAAAATAATGTGCTGCCACAACGTTTCCACGGCACACAATCGTTCGTCACCGTTCGCTGTCTTCATTTAAATATTTTCCTTTTAACCGAAGCCTGAATGCAAAAGTAATCTTATGGTATCTGAAGATTTATATTAGTTTGGCTGTCACCAAACCACCACAATTTCATGCGGTGGCACGCCTTGCATTCGTTTGCAACATAGTCAAGTGCGCACATTTTGCTGTGGTTCTGCAAAAAGGGGTGGGGGTGAAATCAGTGCGATCATGTGACTGTGGGTTTGGCAGCATAATCTAGAATGTGCAATGTGCATTTTTAATCAGTCGAGGATGCGTCAAGTAGATAAAAGACGTTCGGACGTTTGTGTTGAGACTCATTGAATTGCAGATTTACTTGTTTGTGAGCTTTGTGCGCGTTTTGCTGCCACATGCTACTTGCAAGTACAAACTTCTGCAAAACCTGTCTTAAAAGATGTGCCTTTTGTAACCCAATTTCTTTATTTGCCTCCCAGTTTTTTATCCTTATCAGAGAGACATTTTAATTTGGCCTAGCGCCATTTAGAAACATCGCTTAGTTAAATAGCATTGATATTTGTTTGTATAGAAACAAATGGTGGAGCTTTGTGTTTATATTCATATAGACTTTGAATGTATGAATATAAAATGTAAACAGTCCACACCCTAAATAAGAATATCAAAGTTGTTTTCTAATCGTAATGGTAACACAATATTTAAACTGTTTAATATTTCTAAAATAAAATATCTTACCATATACCATCTATAACAAAATTTTGTTTATTAGCATTAATTTATAAGGATCTTTATTCTATAAAACAATATAAAATATATTCAAAGTAACAACTGTCTGGTTAGTTGAAAAAGCTGAAATACAGGCTAGTCATGACCTTAAAATACTGTTGTCAATCTAATCGTTTCATTAAAATATTGTCCATAAAATTGATTTATATTGTCAAATACGAGTTCGAAAAATAAAAATATCCTTTTCTAAGGAGATAGTGTTACTAACTATAGGAGAACTATTTCAGTTGTCCTACAAATAGACACATATTTTCCATATGTTTTGTACGGGTTTGGTACTTTTTAAGAATATATTATATTTATTGTTTGAAATACAGCTCCATGCATGATTTTTCTGGTAGATGTCAGAAGCTTCATAAGGATCATCCATAAGCTCTTCTTAAGTTTAAATGTTAAGCTGCATGAAGTTTAAAAGCTCACATATCGAACGGTATGTTGTAGAGAGTGCTGAGCTTATTATTTGCCAATAACTAAATCTAAAACAGCACCAATTTATAAAGAATTAAGAATGTATTTTTTATAATACGTATTTTATTTCATAAAAATATTAATAACTTTTAAACATATAAATATTAATAACTTAGATAGTAAATTTTGATAGTGTAACTTAACTTGGATTTAAGAGTGCTAATTCTTCTTGACTTTAAAAAATTACGCTGATTTTTTAGGTGATTATAATGTCATCAAAGACCTCATTTCTGATTGCTAAATAATTATTATTATTATTTTCTTTATAAGAAGTATAAAAATGGCACAATTTCTACGACCTTAATTCCAAACGTTCAGCTCTAGCATATCTCGAAGAAAATCAACCAATCGATTAAATAAACAAAAATTCACATCATTAATTAGATTTTACTAATATTGTTTGATTAGCACTGTGGACTTAGAGGGAGAAGCCTAAATTGGAAGACTGCATACATATGCGTGGAAGACGTAAGTCAACAAATGACCCAATAAAAATTGATAGACCTTAATTGATACCTTTCTATTTCATGTTTTATTTCATCAATTATTTTACAATTTATTCAATAGGTTTAAGTATACCCAAGTTTTTTTTCTCGAAAAAGAAAAAAACAAAACAAAAGCCATTTTTACAATTCTGAATTGTTTTCTTTTTAGATTTGTGTACTTCTTATAAGCGATAATTTATGATTTAAAAAAATACAATTTTTATGTGTTCGTTCGTTTTCCCATATTGTTATTATATTTAATTTATATAAATAGTATTCATAAAAAATAATCAAATGCACATCTAACATGATCAAAAGTATGATAGCGCAGCATGCAGCACTTACTATACGTATTTGCTACATAACAAAATCCCATGTTTTGCATTTAATAGACCAAAAATCTATTAAAATATTTATATAGACCGCTAATTTCATTTCACCATAAACTTCATGTATGAAAACAACTTCGTTACATATTCTAAGAGATAATTGATAGATGTCTGGGTCGATTTTAAATTGAAACTGATATGCTCATGTTGCTCTATTGTTTTATTGCATACAATTTCATAAAAAGTATAACGATTAGACTCTGTGCCACTTTGTATCAACACGATTTTATTGTTTACAATTTTCAACGCTGCTATTATTGCTAGGCCCGTCCCATTTTCAGTTATATCCTATTTTTATGGGGACCTTCATTTTGGACACCTCCTGCATTTTGTCGACCTTCACCTCGTTCGATTTCAACGATTTCGTAATTTTAGCGTGTGTGAAGGGACCACGTGTGGGTGGTGGTGCGGTTGGCGGTGGTGGCAATTCCTCTAAATTACATGGCACTTTGAGTTGATTGTAGACCAACTCGACTCTATCCATTAGCTGTTTGGTGTATTTGTGAGCTGTACGGTCAGTCAGGGATGGTGTCTTAATGCAATCATCTCCACCGAATTCACATACCTACAAACATAAGTGGAACAGATAATGTCAACCGGTTAGCATGTGTGATTATGAAACCACAAACCCTGTAATGATGTAGGATAGCCGCGTCGGCGGGAACATTAAGAGAACCTTTGCCCGGCAGAAATTCCCATACAAAATGATTGCCGGCTTCGACCACGGCTTCCGGCTTACATATGTACTTGGAGCGCTGCTTCTGGGGATGTAACTTTAGGCGTCTGCAAAAGATACTCTCTTAGAATGATCATTATGTAGTTACATAGAAACTTGCGAATTTACCTTCTGCTTTTTCGTTGTGTGACAAGAGCCCCACGGAGGGCAGCATTTTGACTCGTCGTCTTGTACATTAGGACGTCATCAGCAAATTGTAAATAGAAAAAGGCATTCTGAAAGGAATAGGCTCCAGTGTTTCTGCTGTTTATTCTGAGCGACAGCCATCTGCATAGAAATACAATATTATAATCGAATTTGTGTGAGGCTATGAATTATTTATAAACATATCAACAAAAAAAATGCCACGATAAATAAATGGAGCACAAATAAGTATGTACATTCACTAAACTTAGGTGATTGATGTTGAAAGGATTGCCAATATGTGAAAACGAACAGAAAATATTGCTTTAGTTATAAGATCGAACTTACGTCAGCAGATCGGTGAGTGTGTCGTTGTGTCGTGGAATAATAAACTCGTCCAAGTCTACTAAAGCAACGTACTGGTATCTATTTTTGATAAGACATAAAAATATTGTCTTATTTCGTAACCGTTACGAGATAATAGCAAAAAACGCGCAATTCGATTGCTTTCCACTCACCTGTACATACTTCTGTACACACAGTCGTTGAGGGCAGCGAACAAACCCTCGGTGCGAATCTCCTTCTGGGAGCGCATCCGCAGGTCCCATGGAAGCACAGACACAGTGATTTTCTGATTATGTGATGATAGATTGTCAACGATTGGGTCTGGGGTGAAATTGAGCTGAGCACCAGTTGTCGTTGTTGAAGTATTGGGCGAAGTGCTGCCGCCATCCATGTAGTGCTTGAGGACGCAGGAGGCACGCGGGCCAAGTGTATGATTGTAGAACGTGAAATGTGACACACCAAGAATAGAGTTCAGTTCTAGATATTCTAACAAATACAGTGCCTAGAATGGGAGAAACGACAAGCGTAATATGAGATACGTATTTATACGTCAAAAAGATAAATTGGTGAGATATAGGTGATGGACTTACTTGGTCGTAGTTAAAGTGAAGTGGTTTGACGCAAATCGCTACGGAGTTGGGTATTTGAGAGACACTTCGGTTGCCGAAGTCGGGATCCTGTAATTAGGAAAAAGCAATATAATTTTGTACTTATTCAGTCATTGTGAAAGTGCTTTTAATGTTATTAACTTCTTTTGAATTTAATATGTATTTTTTCGGGGTTGTTACAGGGTGCGGTTCGGCCAACGTTCATGTTATGAAACCATTTTTCGGTACAACCTAATTATGTATTAAATGTGCAATTGTGTCATTTCTTCATGGACTTACACTATCAGTGTTTCTGACCAAGAGAATATTTCCTGGAGCTGCTCTTAATTTACTGACAATGCTCACTGCATATGGAACATCTAGACCTGGCGCCCTCAAAGGGCAGAGCACGAAGCAAGCGCTGTATTTCAAGTTCCAATTCTCTCTGATTGTCTATAATAATTAAGAGAAAATATTAACCGATTGCACAAAAAGTTCAAACAATGTTTAAAAATGCGGTACATACCTTTACACGCGCCATCACTGACGCTGACCTAAATTTGGTACGATTCTGCCCCAAAGGATACCAAAAGCGGCACCACACCTTCTCCGGTGCCCTTGTTTTAGTCGCACCCACCACACGAATCATCTTACCATCCCGACGATCGTAATACGCGGAGAACACAAAAAACTTAAATCTCGTTCCATTCACAATCTGCCACGAACCATCCGTTGGCTTCATATCGGGCGACAATCGTGACAGTGTCCGCTCTATGCTTGGTGGTAGCAACGACCCATAGGGAATGTGCATGCCATTGGTACGAGGATCGATGGGATCCGGCATTGCCGGAATTCCATTTGAGTTGATACGATTCAATTCGTTTCGATGTTTTCCACCTTTGGCACCGTTTAGTTTGGCAATTTTTGCCTCACGCAAAATAATCGCCTCGTCCAGACTCAAGTCATCTTTTGACTCCTCGTAGTCGGGCGCCGACTCAGCCATGCGACTGTTGTAGCCGGCGCTTCGAATCAGCACTCCACCGCCTCGACCGCGCTCGTCAATCATCAGCACCTCGGTAAGTATGATAAGACCGAAGACGGCAAAAAAGGCGACCACGATAAGAAAACTCATTCCGGCACGTTCGCGGGCGCCCCATGTGTGGCGCTTTCGCTTGCTACGTGTGCTGGAGCCCCCCGTCTTCGCCGGTGGGGGGCTCCCGTTGGCGTACATAATATGCGGCTGGTGTGGAGAAGGTGATTTTCCTTTCGCCGTAATCTTTGCACCGACCTGATATTATAGTCTATTTACGCGAACAACTGAATTACACGTATGATCACAGCAATAATTGTTTGCGGTATGTTGCACATACTAGCTGGCCGCTGATTCCTGAACGACTGCACGAATTGTTGGGCTTGTGACACTACTCAGCGGCAGGGAAGAGACCAACGAACATAAATGGGGAGGGAGAAAGAAATATGTTTCATGTTATAAAATATAATATGTTGTTGTGAAATAGTAATATGGATAAGTTGTTGTGTAATATGATACACATTCATATGTTATTCGGGAAGCATGAAATTATGTCATGCTAATAACCGTATATGTGAGAAATGAGGACCCGGCTTATAGATTCCTTCGATTTTAGTCGGGAACTTTTTTATGGCGTCTGCTTAAAATCAATGAATTTCATTGATTTTAGCGATGAGCTATGTCGAATCGGTCGGTCTGAAAAACCGCGAAAATGCCAACGATTGCATGACATTAAGCGAGAAACTTCCATTATGCCTTCACTTGATTGAATTTTGAATTTGTTCTACAAATAATAAATACAGGACAAATATAATTTCCAATTGGAATTAATGCTAATATGTTCCCAATCACAAAGAAAAGTGAATTTTAATGTTTTTCACTTACAAAATTTTTCGGAAAGTTCATTATTCTTTGCACAAAATTCCCAGCTACACACATACACAACACACACAATGCACACAAACATAAACTTTTTTCTTATAAAATTAACATCAATTCATTATAGCACTTGAAGTTTCCAGCTGAGATTTCACACACTTTACAGTAAAAGCATTTGTGTCACTTACTTCTGGCGAACATACCGTTTATTTAACACATTTTAATTATTATTGTTGCAAATTCAGTGGCCAAAACTCAGACGAAAAACTGCTGGTATCGACCGCCATGTCTGCTGACTTCTCTGAGGAGGGCTTGCCCAAGAATGCATAATCACAGGAGCGAGTCGACAAACAAGGGGCGCAAGATGGTAAGGGACGTCAGGTGGAAGCAGCACAGCAGTCTGCCGCCATCTGTTTACTACCATCCATCCAGGGAAGCACGACAAGGACGAAATGAAAACAATAAAATGTTGAGCATGCGCACGACTGCTCCTTTCTATGCATGCAACTGGATATCCTGGATTTCGTGGTCAATTGTTTGCTGCTGTATATCCTTTTTGGTGCGTTCCACTAGCATCAGATACTTACATACATATTCACATAAAAATTGCATTAACTTCTTCCTTTTGAAATTAGGTGACCACGTGGCAGATGTGTGCCCAAGGAGAGCAACCGGCGCGCGGCGTGCGTCGAGCATTTGCCTCCAGCACGTCACATATTGTTGCTCAAATCGATCTTTAACTTCTTTTAGCAAACATTTATATATATTATTTAGGTTGGTTATTTTTAAACATTTGAAAGAAGAATTGTTTGTTATAAATACGTAATTTAGAGGTTTTTTTTTCATACTTTTCGCACAAAATCAATTTAGAAATTGGAAGTACTAAATATTGTATAAATATTACTAATACTTAATTTAAGTGCCTAAACAAATCCCATCAGTTAATGGAAGACAACATTTTGTGGCATTATTATATTTCTTGTTGGCAAGTACACAACTTTTCCATTGAAACTTCAGACAGGATGCAGACAGTCCAGCATTGAATGCATTATTGCTCAATACACTGCGCTTTTATGTTTATAAAATGTGAGTGAAGTTGAAATAAGGACGCGCTGCAGAAGCATGTTCGTATTATATAATATATAATACGAACATATAAACATATAATGTGTATGTAAATATAAATTTATAGTGCGGACATCGCGTGTGGGCACTGTTAGACAATGAATATTTAACAGAAGCGGACAGTTGCATTTGTGTCACTCTGAGATGCAGTTGATTGAAACGGAAACCTTTTTACCGTTCTGGTATCATTACAATCTAAATGTGTTTTTATTTTCTATTCAATGTTTTCGTTAGCGAACTGCTAAAACTCTGCCAACTAATCAGTGAATTAATATTGGTTGTAATGTTCATTAACTTCGCACACATTTTTTGATCTAAATTTTTTTGAATTTAGTCGTTCACATTACGTTAAAATTAACTTAACTAAATTCTTAAAAATATGACACTGAACTGAAAAGAAAACCTTAATTTAATTTTCTTCTCATTTTCACCACAAGTTTTTTTTCACATACGTTTTATACCTTCAAAATATATACAAACGTAAATAACGATTTTTTTGGTGATAAAAAGATCCATAAAATTGTTTTGTTTTCGACAAATATTTATTTAACATTGGTGAATGTTTAATAAGGCTACAAGTGTCAAGGTCAAAATAATAATATTGTATGTAGACAAACTATTTAGTAGGCTTTTTTTCAATTAAAAGTTGGACACAATTAGATGTATAAAACACTGGATCTTCAATAAACTTTTGTATTAACTTATACTTACAATAGATCCATTAATAGATCTAAATTATTTCACATTTTATTACAAACAGCCCAATATTTAGGCACATCATCCTATAGAAAAACTTGAAGGAATAAACATTTTTAAAGACAATATACTTTATAGCATTCTATTTTCTCAGATTATCTTGCAATTCACTATAGAACGAATTTTTATCACATACGAATTATTTACAAATTCCGATATATAGCGACTTGCCACTGGAGATACCTTCAGTAACTATCAATTAAATAAATAACAAACGAAAGTACATTCAGAATTTACACAACTGAGTTAGCAAAATATAATACAATCACAAAAACACCTTTTAATTTCAACATATGTCATTAAAGCAAAGCAAAAACGAATAAATACACATTAAATGACAAAAAACACTTTAAATTACATAAAAAGCTTCGATCATGACTATAACGAATCAGCTCACCGTGTTCATTTTCTGTACAGTTTAGACACGTCTAGACAACACATGTGTAAGGAATTTTTAATGTGAATGATGATTACAATAATATGAAAATTGGTCTACCGATGAGAACATTTGGAATAGTTACATGTACGATTAATAAAAAATGGAATCAAGTTTAATCGTTTTTTTTGCAAAGTTCAACTCCGATTACGTATAATAGAAATGATAATCGTATCACACTCACATGGCTCACCAATTCATATTCACCTATTTATAATCGTAAATATTAGTTGTTATCAACTTGGCTTGATTCAACGATATTACAAAATATTATATTGTTTAATAATGAAATAATATTACAAAACTGCACTCTGCACTTTTTATAGCTGTGTTTTTAATTGATTGAATTAAAAAGAAACATGTTTTTAAATCTACACATATACCAACATTTTTATTAATTTTACTATATATTTATGAGCGTGCCTCAACCAAATTGTACGTTCATTATAGAATATATAAGCATATAATGTAAATTGCACATGGATTGTGCAATGTGCATACATCGATCATACTCGCGGCATAGAGCACGCGCAATTTTTTTTTTTTATACAACTCCTCGTTCTTTTACGTCGAAAACACCATAAAATGGGAAACATATAACTCAGAACATTACGAATTTTTAAATAGTTTTTTTTTTTAAATGTTTTCAGTGTGGTCTTTGGACAAAAAAAAAAATATGTCTCAACAATTAGCGGTCGTCTAGAAGGAACTTTGCTAATTAGAAAAACTTCATCATCAACAATGCTGTATTTCAAATAAAGAATTTCGCAGAATATTTGACGCTGCTAAATGGCGTTAGTTTTTGATAAAGAATCCTACAGAAGAAACATGTCGAAGATAATCAATTATTTGCGTTCGATATGTGCACTCATACACAAGCGATTGGAAAACTCTATTTTCCCAACATATCTTAATCAACGAAATCCCAAATGGCATAACGAACACGAAGAATAAAACATATAGCTCTTAAAGGAAAGCGAAAACACTGTCTATTTGATTGGCGCTTTATTTCATTCATGGAATCTCTCTTAAGCATATATCTTAAAGCCGGTTGAGCGGAAGGAAAATGATCACTCAAAATCTATCAATTGATGTGGGTGGTGGGGGCAAGAGCAAGGCGCGAGCGCGCCAATAGAAGCGCACGCGGATGTTAAAAGAATCGTTTCGTTTCCAATATCAAAATTGAATTTCCGATTTGATTGATATAATCAGAATATTTATTGGTCTTGTGAAAAGAGTTTTTGCCATGCTTAAGTGTTTGGCATCTGTATTCTCATCACATGCAGATTCTCACTGTACCCACATTCTTCAGACTGCGCTTATGTCGCGCATTTGTGTCGTTCACACCATAAATATAGCCGTCACCTCATACCACCTTAGAGAAGAACATTCTTATCCTGCATTCAGCATTGTAAACAAAGCAAAGACAAAAAGATACGGATTTATCACAGATATTCGGATTTTCACGACACAATTTTTGTTTTTGTTCGCAGCTCTTGGTACGACTCACTCACTCGTTCCATCTTAACATGAAGCTGCTGCTTATGTCATCGTTATATCGATTTCCTTTTGTCGAACTCGTCTCATCAGCGACAGTAAATAAATCGCAGATAAATATCTGTTCTTCTTCTACTCCGAAATGCCACCTTCTTGACTGAATACATACCATATATAGCTGAAGTATAAATGCTAGTGTTCTGTATGGAAAATTGAGTATCAATCATGAATGTACTGCCAAACTTCTAGTATATTACAAAAGGTCATCACCCCCATTGCGCTTTATAAGATAAATAGGCGATATTTTGAGGGGTGGGATGGGCTGTCGATGAGGACTGGGTATAGTGTCGATGGAATGCGAATGAAGTGGGCATTTATGTCAGAGATTAATTTGGTTCGTTCAAAGGTTCTCTATATATGTATTCAAAGTCTTGAATGAAATTGTTCAACAATATAATTAATTGATTTCGAGTGAAAACTTTGTATATCAAGATGATGTGGATTATGAAAACAGATTGACTATGAAAAGAGACCACAAAAACTTTTCTCCACCATCACTTAGATGTGAGACAAGGCAAAGTCTTTGAATGTTTTTTTTTTCGCATGAATAATAGATATGGCATCATTTGAATGATCACATTTATATGCATCAGATTAGTTGAGAAGTAAGACACTTGATTTAGGGATGAATTGAATCGACATAATTTAGAACGAATAAAAAACAATTCATGTTTCTAAAAGTCAATATCAAACCAAAACAGCAGCCATTTGTGCACAACTCAAGGCTAATAACTCTCTTACCCACTTAAACTTCAATATACTCCATACTTTACATCCTTATTGCCGCTTTATGTGTTGGCAGGAGTGTATTTTCACATAAATGTGTTTCGTGTTCATGTATTCATGAATTATGTAATTAGTTGTATCACTAATCATTATTAATGATGCTCATATTAACATAGAGAAGCGAAGCCACAATATTAATTTTCCGTTCAGGAACTTTTCTACCATTTACAACCCCCTTAAGGGTTGCTAGCCGCAAAATGCACGCATTCTTTCACATACTCGCAAACCCAAACATACATTTATAATAATAATGCATAAACACTAGCGACCCTATGAAATTCCCACAACTCACCCACAGTGCCGCCTTGCCAGTATTGCTGAAAGCATGATTTGAGCTTTTTGTTCCACACCCATATAATGCAGAATTGCAGTTGACGGTAAATGCGGTATTTATACTCGTAGTGGAGAAAGCTCAAAGTCAAGAGGGTAATTTTCATGAAACGCATATTTTAAGCAAGATTTGCAATCTAAATATGAATCTATTGTGTATGAGACTTTTTGCTGATGAATTGAAGTTCTGAAATTATACTATGTATATGGGGAAAATTGTATAGAAAATTTCAAGTGCATGTGTAAATTTCTCCACATTTCATAGAAATAACGGTACAATAAAAACCTAATTGAAAATGAATCATATATACGGTTTGAAAGTCAGAATCCCTTAAATAATTAATGAATAAACTTAAATTAAACTTATTTACTGAGATCATGCAGTTTCTTTTTGATATGCATTGCTGCAGATTGCAAAAGTTTTTATTCGTTTTTTGCTAATGGTCTCATTTTCTTTGGCTCTAATAAAATCAGACCTTAGTAGTTGGATTATCTGTGTCTGTTGAGAGTATATAGCTCTTAATTTGATTGGTTTTTGAACTTTCAAAATAATTCAACTGTAAGAACATGAAAAAAATTTAATAGGGATCGTTTTGTTCCTGTTAATGTATAAAAATCTTCGTAAGATTTTTTAATCATTGAGCTGAGACGTCTTTTTTAGAACAAATTGAACTAATTTAATTAATTTTTTCTTCAATATTTGGCACAATCCAAAGACTTTTGCGCTACCACACATTCACTTCGAACATTAGATTAAATTTAAATAATACCGATTATTCCCTTCCCCAAATTTAATGTATCGTCTCTTTTTCTACATTCTTTGCCAAAGATTTGATTCTGTGGATTTTCAGATAATACAATAGCCATGCATGGAATATGTACACACACATACAATAGTAAAATTTACAATTCAACATGACAAATGACGCTTGTTAACATCTGCCCCTTTAAATAACCAGCCAGCCAGCAATGGCCACCAGCTGAGCGCCTTCAACATTAAGAGGTGATGCGGTATGCTGTTGATTTCAATACGCTACACAATATGTAAATGTCCTTTGACCCTGTACCTTCATTTGTTCTCTCTAGCCGTCACAATTCATAAATAATGTGTATATAAATGGCGCATCCCTATATACCCATCTACAGCTTTCACACAAAGCGGCGGCATTTTGACCATTAAGTAACCAAAGTCCAGACATTATGCTCATAAATATTAAAGCACAAAAAATCCAAAATGTATTTCGGGAGTACCAAAATCGTGCCACAGTTTCATTTTCCACGTGCTGGCGTCAATTCGTTTTCCCGGTGTTAATTTATGCATATTGGCGAGTTATATAATTTGATGTTTGGAGTTCATGTACACAATATATTAATGTTATGGTCTGGATCTCTCCTCTCCATATTCTCATATGTACTAACATACAGAATTCTTCTCGTTTGGCAATCATAAAAGCGTGCCAGAAAAGGATGCAGTGAAAGCGCCAAATTAATGAGGCTTGGGGATGATATAAATCAGCACACCGAATGAAACATTAAGCATAAACAATACGTGTAATTGGCGAAATTCAAGCATATTGTTATCTTTGAATGGCCACAAATTTTTCTACATACATAAATTAAAGAGCCTTAAAGTTATGGACCATTCCAATCCAAATAGTAACATTGTAATTGGCCAACAACACATTCATAATTGGGTAGGATAGCTTCGAATAAATACCATAAAGTCTAAAAAAGAATTGCAGAAAAATGTTAATATTCAGCAGAAGCCACAAACTCCTTCTACAGAGCGAATTCTGCAAGAATGTATTTATGTGCGATGATTTATGAAGACCTTCCCAAAATATGAACATAAAAATATATTATTGAATTATTTTTTGTTTGTGGTCGGCAATACGTATACCGCTGGCGGAATCAGCAAGGAGCAAGTTTGCATTCGCCTACCCAGAAGTGGGGATGATGTGTGGAAGCCGGGCCCCCTTTGAACACCACTCCACATGCGTGCGGTTAAACTGTTTTTGCTAAAGATATGGGAACACCCGCAGCGAATTTGTGATTTACTGCTCACAACTGTTGACCGGAACATTTTATAAACGTGCACAGTCAATCCAGGCCAGGATACATCCATTGTGGTTCATTTTACAATTAAATGTTTTCCGAATCATTCGCACAGAGCCATATGTTCCATTGATATTGTTTTCGGCTCCACTTATGTATACATGGTGTAATATATTATGAGTTCAATATATGGAGAGTCGGTATCGCTTGTGACCCAGATTTACGGGTGGGGTTGGTGAGACTGCAATCGTACTGATAATCGATTGGCAAATAGAGAAAGGACAACGGAAATCGGTTTATTTGGCTTCAGTTATAGTTTGGCTTGCAGTACAAAGACCGTGCAAGTACATGCAAATGGTTGTAAGCTCCTCGACTCGAGCCAATTTATCGTACACATATATTGATGAATCAATTATGTGCTAGAAGGGCCCAAATTCTGGGCTTAAATGCATCTGCTGCCACACGGCTTCAAATATCTAGTGCAATGCAAATACGTATATGCACAGCTAGATTCGATGTTTATGCTTGTGCGGTTCCGAATACCCTTCTGCGAGATAAACATTGTGTTATGATCTGTATTTAATTGTGGCCACACCTTTGTTACAATGAATTTTCATTTGCTATCTAAGTGTAACTTAGATGATATACAATTACGAATGTATTCCGCAATAAACAGCTTTGTGAAGCTAACACTCCGAAAGTAAGCGGTGCCAAATTGTTCCACAAGGACTAATAAATGTTTGTATTTTGTTTAACTATATAATTTATATAGCAATATTTACAAGGGGTAAATGCAACGTTGCTGGTGTAGCATTTCAGAATGTCTCTCAAGTCCTATGGCATTGCTACTTTGAATATTGTTGTGACTATTGTTTTGTGATCGTAACAACACTTTCAGTCTGAAACGAGTAAATTTGATATAATTGCAAGGTTTATGATTTTAAGGTAATTGTGAAGTACATACCTAAGTTCATCAAAAATGTGTTATTTTTACGCAACCAGTTTGTAACATGACTCTTTAGCAATTTAACAGAATTACTCAAGCTAACTATAAAGGGGCATCTTAACAAAATTAATATTGCTTTCGATCTGAATAGTGGCAATGGACTTACTTACATGGCAAATCAGAGTCACGACTCTTTTATTAAGTATCAAACCTTTTATATCAATCCATTTACATGATCAACAACTCCATCTATCATGTTAATTACATAAATCGTATATACATTTCACTACTTGTAGCAAATTTAATTGAATTGTAGTTTGTGTGTATCAATGTCGGGTAGATCGAAGCATTTTCTTAATCAAATTTTAACGACCCGACGCGACTCACAAACAATTCACTCACGTCGTCTATTAAACTCATTGAACAATTCAATCAGCCTAATATACTCCTCCTCTGGTTAAAATAAACATCAACTCATTCAGCCTTTTGTTATGATTACCCTCATACCTTTGTGTGGATATAAACAGGACCAAAGTAACGCATGGAACTTCGGATGCGCATGTTCTTAAATAACTTACAGTATGCACTATGTCTTTGTCATAAGTTCTTGTTACACATGATGAACAAACATGTCAACATGTTTATAGTTTAAAATCAATCTATTCCAATAAGTTAAAGTGGCAGAATTTATATAGAAGTAAAGGATAGATAAAGATGGATTGATAACTGAAATTGCACTGGGGCAAACCGTATTGGTATTCATACTTCAACTGCAATGTACATTCGTTTGGGATAATATAGTTTATGTTACTCTTATCGAAATAGATCAAATATTAACACGCTTCGAGTAGATTATGTTTGACAGTCATCCAACGTAATAAGTTTCTCTGAATAATTTTAGGCTAATCACTTAAGTTATTTAATTAACTTAATCAAGTGTTCAAATAGTTTTAATGGTGATGTCCAAACAAAAAACAAAAATAGATAAAAGGTTGTTCTTATTTCCTTTGTAGGTGGACTCAGCTAGTGATCTTGCATCGAACTTTTGTGTCACATCTTAATTTTCGCATCCATACGTACGAGTGTCTGTGATTGCAGACAAAATATTATGGTAATAACTAAAAATGTCTATGGCAGTGAAAAATGAAACTAAGTGACTCAAGCTTTTTGAAAAATATTAAATCGTTAAATTATATTGTTTTATACTTAAAATTTGTTATAACTTGCTCAAAGTCTTACAGAAATTGCTATACGTATATATGGTAAACATGACAATAATGTCTACTACTTTTTCAAAAATGTATAGAAAATATACTTGATTAAATCTATATCTATGGTGTGAAAAATGTATAGTAATTCATCAATTGATAACGGCTGGACCGATTTGGCTCAATTTTTACGAAAGAAAATTTTTGGAAAACCCTCCGGAAAAGTCGGAAAATTGGGAAAATCGAAAATTCATTTTTTTTTATGAAAATTTGTGTGCATTTGTTCCGGAATGGCTTTTCAAATGGAAAAATATAAAACTCTTAGTGAAAAACTCGGAAAATTCCCGAAAAACGTGAAAAATTTTAATTTTTTTCGACGAAATTTTGTATTTTATCGCAAGATTTATTACATCAACACAATGTTTTGATTAGAAGTTTTAAGACGGCCGCTGACAGACTGCCATCTGATGACCATAAAATCAAAATTCAAGCAAATAAAACACCAGTTGGACAACATGCTGGAAGATTTAATCAGCCAACTTCACCAGACGAAGTTGCTATTGTCATATCAGGAGAAAACTTTGAACTATCTGTATTATAACTCTGGAGTTTATCTGAAGACGTGAAATTAGGGCGAGACGAAGTTCGCCGGGTCCACTAGTATACTATAAACTACTACTATGATAGTGCACAATGCACGAACTCTTAACAATTTCTTGATTTAACTATTCATCGTCACAATATTTCGGTTGCCTTTCAAGCAATATAATGGCAAAAACGATTCTAAATTCATGTACTCCTTCCGATTCGCATGACATGATCCGTTGAGGCGTTTATCCCAACGCAATCTTCAATATATCCACGAATCGATGCACACAGTTGTACTAAAATGAATATAAACGCAATATCGGCTAAATGCGGCAGATCGATATCCGAAATCCAATATAAAGTCACTAAAATGCACTTTAATGATAAGAATTCTATGCATTGATAATATGATATATATTCCATTGATTCCTTTGTGGACGAATGAGTGAAATTCAAATGTTTTATGCACTTGTAAATTGAAGATGCAAACTTATGAAAAAAATTTAAATGACACTGTGCACCTTTTCTAAATGTTTTTGCATTTATTTATTTGTAAATCAATTCAGCAAAGTTATGTATCATGCACAGAAATAGTTTGTGTTTGTCATATAGTTTTACACTCAAAATCCTCAAAATACTCTACATCAACAAAGTTGTGCAGAAATTGGTTGATAGCTAAGTTTATAGGGTGGCCATATTTATGCAAATTTATGCAAAAGCCCAATTATAAGGGATCCAAAAAGCTTATGGTGTACCTCGATTGTTTAGATGGTAATCGAAATTGGCATTCATTTTGTCCTGTAATATCGTTAGGTAAATAATTTATGCACAGTTAATCCCTATTTATAATGGCATTTTGATAAAATAGATTTTCACGTCATTTTAAAGCTTTACAACATTTCCAAATCATACATGCATGAGCTTAAGTTGATTCTTTCCAAGCATTTATCTTTTGAAGTAAAAGACAACTGACAGAAGCAGAACCAATAGCCAAACGAAATCATAATTATTAAGAATCGTATGAATCATAATCCATAAACTCTTGTTGCAAAACTAAACGATGTATATGAGAGCAAAACCATATATACACTAGTTTTGCAATAGTTATTCATCTCCCACATAATCTTGCACGAACTTCCTTTTATCAGCTCGAAATTGGGCATTAAAAAGCAACCCTCTCTCGTATATATGTATAGAAAATATCGGTTTACCCACAACGAATATCGGCATTAGATTGGATTTTCTACAGTCTTTACGGGCTCACCTACATTCAAATTGTCACGTAAAAGTATTTAAAACTTTCCCCACAAATCGATAGACAATTGAAGCCTTTATGCCGAAGATATGTGAATAGAGGAAAGGACGAATTCACGTGGTGGTGAGAAGGAGTGGTTGTACGAGTTGAACACACGATAAACCATTGCTACACAATAGGATATGAGGGAAATAAATTGCACATTTTGTATTCACATCTCGCGCCGTAATGTCAGAGAACGCAGGTAAAATATTATTGGTTTTAATACACCTGCAACCCCCACATTGTGTCGCATTTACAGTGTGATTTGAACGTACTATCACACCCCCTAACTCTCACACCAGGCACACACCAATTCTCGCACGCCATATATGAAGCGTCGCGTCGGGCCATATATGCTCATACATATAACATATATATATATATATTCTTAGTCGGGGGTGGCACGTACCAATAGAACAACCATTGAGATCCTTGTAATCTGCATTGTAATCGCAGACGACATTATTAAATTAAATATCGACTTTTCCGTTCATGTGATGCGACTTCTGCGTGTCTCTTTGGAGCCGCGTGCATCGCGTCGATACAATTGCTGGTATCTAGTTTCGTAAAAGAATATAACCAGAGCCGATAAGTTCAAAAGTAGCCATCTAATTGAGAAAATAGTTTCGTAAGGTTGACAATTATAGCGACAAAACGATGCAACATTTGTCAGCAAAATATTGACCAATTTCAAAAAAAATATGCTACTCGACTAATTGTAATTGGCAGTGGTGGAAAACTGAAAACTGATTGAAAAACCTCACAGTGAATATGTTTAAAAATTAAGTTTTGCCTCGAAAATGTGTTCATTTGTCCATTCAGAAAACACAATAACAAAGACACGTCGTTTGCATTATATCCATTCACATCCTTGTTAGTTAATCTGAACGCCAATTTATATCCCTCAATATACCACATCAATAGTATGTTCCAGTTAACACATAATACTGATTTCGATTTGATTGCACAAGAAACTTATGTGTTTCTTTAGACGCACGATTTCTGTAATTATAACAAAGATTTATTTTCGTTTTCACTTCTTACATAGACAGATTATTATCTGGACGAATTTGTTTAACAAATCGACTGCTTCTATTTTTGTGGGAATAGGGAAACGAATAATCGCTTTTCCTTTGAAGAACTTTTCATTGTTGTCTTCAACATTGAAGGGTGGTTTCTTTTCCCAAACTATTTACGTACAATTTGTGCTTACATTTCGTTCCTCTTTAGCACATTTGAGAATTAATGTCGCTTTGCTATCGAATTCAGAGTAAAGAATAAAAGTGCCGTGCAATTTTTATTCTATTACTAAAACATGTAAAAAGCAGCCGTCATAGCTTCCTTTCAAATGCCTTTCTACATGATAAGCTCTCCCAAGCCGTGCGTCCTGATCCCTGTGAATATAATATTGTTATGTGTTCTCAGAAATACAATACTAAATTGACCGAATTACATCACAGTAAAGCTCTCAAATTCTAAATATTGTAGATGTACATACATGCGGATCAAGTGTGTGGCGCGGCGCGGCGTTGTGAAGAAATTCAATATGCCGCATAATATTGTTGAAAAGAATAGGTTTCATATAGTAATGTACCATTGTCGCTTGGTATATACTCGTAAAGGTCAAGCACGACCAAGTCATCTCAATTGCGTTGCTTCTGAGTTTTAAAACTCTGCTTGGAGCCCAACATCCCTTTTTTTTCCTTCGCTATCCCGCTGTCTCAAATGTTGTTTTCAGGTCGATTATTTGCTCTAAACCCAAAACAGTACAATGAGTTCGTGAGGGTTGAAGGACATCTATGTTGATATTGCATACAAGCGTCCTTTGCCCAGTAACACAGGAGTGCCCTTTTTTAAATTCATTCAATATCCACACTTTTTCTCATCATCACATCCTGCCGCATATGCACCAATTTGTGTATGGCGAATTGTTGTTAAGGAGATATTGCCACATAAAGGAGACGAAGAAAAGAATTATGAAAAGAATCCTTCAATGTGAGCTGCTGCTGGTCGCCGATGAAAGAAAGCTTTCATACACATGTACATATATAGTTTAACAAGAGCACGGTCCGTATTGAATTACAAATTGGGTACAAGCGGTCTCTTGTTAAGGTTTTTTGTTAAGGAGCATCTTTTCAGTCCGACGCGCTCAACTGTAACACCCGTGGTCTAAATTTAAATACAAACAGATCTTTGCATGTTCGCTAACACAGTCTGACAACTGCAGCAATATGTAAGATTTTAATTTTTTGTCAGATATTGGTATAAGATCCATTATAGTCGCCTCTATATTTTTTGCAAACCTATCAATTAGCTATGCGACTCACATCTGGTCGAGCTATAAAAGCTTTCAAGTAAATGCTTTTCGGGGGGATTATTGGGTAGCGCCTGACAAAAGTTTCAACAAGTTTTTCTAAACTTTTTAAGCATTTTGTGTACACGTATTTATAAAAGCGCTCGTATATCAGTATGCTCCTCCAGATAAAACGCTTCGCTGGGCTTATAAAATATGTAACTCAGCTTTTCCGCATATAATTTGATCTTGGTGTAAATATGTTGTTTAGATTTTATCCTTTGTACTGAAAATTGTCACTTAAATCCATTACATCCATTACATAATTTAAGTTTTAAACCATCGCATCAAGTATTAATGAGTCAAAGAATCATGGCAGACATTCATTGTGTGTCTATCAAATCGATCGTCTCGCTTCGCCTTCTTGTACTCCAACTTTACCTAATAAATGAGGATAAATCAGATTAATCACAATCGACATGAACCTTTCGTCAATCAACTAACATTTAAGGTATTCTCCAAGTCTGGAATGCTACCTTTTAATCGGCTCGAACCGCCCAGCAGACCGCCCAATGTTAACCGCCGACCCATAACTGTCGTTATTGCTTAAGCTAATCAATCAGAATATTCATGACAACTTGAGTGCACGATGCATCTTTGTCTGAGAACTGAATATCCAATTAATCGACTACAAAAGCGCAATGTCACAGAGATAAATTTCGAATCTGAACATGTCCTCCCCCTTCCCCCATAATCAATTAACCAATTATTTCAGAAAGGAGGTAAAGGTGGCAAAAGCGGTTGTGGAATGTAATGATAGATAAATTGCAAGTATTTCGTCAGAATAGTGGAATTTACCAATTATCTATTGCAAACTAGTTGTATATTACAATTATATTGGTAAACCAACAACTACATTAAATCAGTTTGGTTATGTTCTATAGTTTAAAGTAGTTAAATATATTGTCAACACTGTAAAAAATTTATTTTTAAAATTTAATGTAATTTACCTAAATACTCAAACGGTAGTGGTCAAAGTTTTCTTATGAATTGTTTAGAGAATTAAAAAAATTATGGATCTTTCAACATAAAATTTTCAAGACAATTTCTTTGATAATTTTGCATTTCACACAAAACAAGCCTTAGGTAAAGCATAGTAAGCTGTGGATGCCAATCATGAGCGTAATAAGAATACAGCAATCTCAAGAGACGGTGCGACAGAATCATTTGAAACGCTCCATCCTGACGTGTCATAATCATTATCACAGATTGGATCGCATTTTGAGTTTGCATGGCCGCAAAAAAGCATCGCCATTTTACATAAAAAATATTGCTACTTGGATTAAAAACAAATTCCTTATGGCCTTTTCGCCTACACATAAGATACATTTTACGCAAGCAAATCGCATTTAAAAGAAAAAGAAGTCACCGAAAACAACAAGGCACTGACACGATTCACGGTGAAACTTCTTTAAATATTCATAAGCAAATATGTTTATGATAAAAAGTGTCGACTATCCTGTGACTTGTGAGGTGGTTGGGCCAAGTCTAAGATTTTTTTGACGCAAAAGTGACTTTGCATTGTACTGTCTCGATGTTACTGAAAACTCATACACCCCACCTGACAGCTGCTTTTTTGTAGCAAATCAAGGTGTGAGGCGGACATGTTGTTTTTTGTGTATTATCGCATTCGTTGTCTATATTTTATGATTTCATTTTTCGCAGCAACAACAAATGTGTAGAGAATTTCATCGCACTCGCAGTCTCGCCGTTTCATAAAGGCTGCATTAAAATAGATGAATATATACATACCGATACAACTTAGTTTTGACAATCGCTCCCTTGTCTGTGGTTTGTTGTGTATACAAGGCTCGCACCTATTCGCGCTTAAGCTTCCCAAAGCCGTCGTGGAAGTCCTCGCAGAGCGCCCACACTCCCGCATGTATAATTTCATGTAACACCAGCGACGACGACGACTGAAAGCACTGCCTAAATACAAGCGAAGGCAAAGCTTGGGGATGGGTGGGGGATACAGGAGTACGACGCGGCGGTTGGGGCGCATGGGTGGTGTGGAACGAGTTAAATGGCTGGAAGGGATGTGCCTGGGCGATTTTTGTTTGCGTGGTGGGACTACATAAAAAGTAACACTCTATTTCGCAGACAATAAGGCGTTTACTATACCTTTCGCGATAAGATATGAATTACATGTCGATGGAAACTCTGTGAAAATACACACAAACAATCGCATATGCTTATAAGCCGTCTTCAGCGTACGAAGGAGGTTGTGCCCAACATTATCAAAACAATCCCACATTCGTGTAACATTCGCATTCCAATGTATAAACCTGCACTTGAAAATGTACCGATGCACAGGTAAGTAAAGTGAATGACGATAAGTAAAATTATTGAGGAAACTTTTAACCTGCAGCACATTCAAGTATGCTTGATTTCTGCAAAGAAATGGCAAGAACTTGGTTGGCTAAGTATAGGGTGTCCAACGAGTCGACGGGACGTTCAGTTGCCGCTTCGGGGGAGTGTCGTAGTACTCAAATGTTTTTGCAGACAGAGAGTTTACACAAATTGAAGATTTATTTACTGCAATTGAGGAAGAATAATTAGCGGTTGAAATATGTACTTAAAGCTACTGACTGATTTTTCAGCTTGATTCCATTTGAAGAACGAATTGCATAAATCGTTTGCTGCTTACTTTTCAGATTAAGAACACGCGGTACTCTTAAATTATTGAAGCTTTTTACTTTAGGCAGGTAGCGATCTTAATATGGCTTTAATCTTCAATTTGCATTTATTACGAATGTCATTTATTATTTCTTAAAGTTGAAGATAGTCTAAAATTAAATGAATAAATCCTTTACGTCATATGAATAAGTAAATAACATAAGATAAAAGCAATATACTTGTATTAGCTGATAAATATTTCACTGTCAGATAATTGTCTGTGAATATGTAAAATTTTCATTTATTTTATGATTATTTTATTGCACATCATCAAAGTTTACAAATCATTAATTTCAAACGCGAAAATTCCAACAACTCTTTTTTCATTAATCAAAAAGGTATCATTATTTGTAATAAATTTTTAAATTATTTAAAATAGTTTTAGCGAGCATTCCCATTCAACATACAGTATAAATAAAACAAAGAGAAAATACAGGAGTTGCTTAACCATAACAGCATTCCATACTTAAAGGCGCTTATTCCTTTCAGCCTTCTGAGAATAACAGAGTATACATATATTCGAGCTTCCATTTGCCTGACACAAAGCCCAACATTTAATGTTTTTTGTTTTAAATGAATATAATGTACGCATACTCTCGAATCTTCATTGCAATTTTTTTTATTTTTTCTGGAAATTAAAAACTGTTCTGAATTTTATGTCTGAGCAAGAAATAAAATTGCATTAAGCGACGAGTGAAAGCTCGTTTTAAGGGGTAGGTAAACCGAGAAGGAGTGACGACTGCGCTGTATTCAATAAGGGGAAATACTTCAAAGAGATTTCAGGGATTCGCGTGCCTTTTCGAAGATAGACTTTGGATAACTTCTCCTCTTTTTGAGAAGAGCTTTTGCAGTTTTAGGGGTGATTTCTTAAGAGACAGTTGGTTCAATGTGTGACGGATTAAAGACAGTTTATGGTTCTTATAGTTTTTTTTTATAAATATTAATACGCCCATCAAACACTTTGAAGACCAAGTTAAAATTTACAAAACTTTCATATTTATTCATTTACCATTGCTAACTCAAGTTGCATTTAAGGAATAAATTGCTCCTTACTTACGTGTACACATGTCACATTTTACAACATGCTCTCAAATTAAAGTCTACGACAATCCAATCTATATGTGGTGACATGTAGTTGTGTTATTGTCTCGTACAAGTAGCACCAGCAACAACTGCACACTCGACAAACTGTGTCACACACATTTAATTGCATGTGACTTGCTGTGTTAAGGCAAACAAGCATCTTAATCGTTCAAAGTCTCCAGTTGCCTTTTCCATAACAATTCAAAGCAATTGGCACAACGAAAATGGATATTGTATTGTTGGAAAGATGCAATGTGCATATGCAGTGCTTAGGTTGCATTGCCCGCGCCAATGCCTTCTCAAGACATTCAAATGTAAATTAATTAATTGAGGGTCCAGCAGTGTAGCTAAGCTCGTTTTATGGGATATTGAACAGCAATTATGACAGTTATGAATTGGCAATGATTGCTTATTGTTATTGAATAAGTAATTGTTTCAAAAGTTATTATACAAATTTGTAAAACAATTTTTTGTGATTGGTCCCTTATCAAGTCAAACCGAGCGTGATCCAATGCTTAACTTACCGCATATGTTCACGAAAATGTGATCCTAATCATCCTCATTGAGTTTTGCGCGGGTTAGCATGACCGTCACATTTGTTGCCGAAATCAGTGTCAAGCCACGCACCACTCGCAGATGAAGTTATGGTCTGTATTTGAATTTTTGAAGTACTTGCCACAACAACACAACGCCAATTGGGAGCCATTCGCAAAATAACTTACATAAATTCTAATCTATTTTATTCTCTCGACTCCTTTCTGGATTCTGGCGACGTCCCTTGACCTCCATTAATTTCAGTGCTCTCGTGAATTTATCAAATAAACACATTCAGCCCATATTCTCATTGTTGACTGCATGACAAAATTAATCGATACTGAGATATGCAGTAAATTGGGCAGTTAGGCAAAATGGGACCGTATATATGTGTCGACCTTTTCTCCAATAACGATATCAATAAAACGGAATTGATATGCTTGTATTTCGTCGACTTCTGCATGTAGTCTAGCTTCTGAGCGAATACAATTGGATAAACCAGCCGTATAGACAATGCCAACTGTTAGCCGTTTGTATACATTTCTTACGATCAACAAATCCATTTTCAAGACACCGTCCACAATCGCCTTGGTGAATTCTTTTGCAGAAAATTAAAAAAAAATATATCGAAATGGAACAAAGTCACATTTAAGCAGAAGCACACAAAAAAAGGTACAACAGCCAGTTCATAAAACTAAATGGGCGACGACAAGTGCATACATACATTTGATTTAAGTATTTACGTGAATTAGGACCAGGCTCATGGAATCTTACATCCAGGCCACAACTCATGTACAAAGCTCTAAAGGTATATGCCTCAAATAAAGCAGTGGTTGCATGTGACTGATGATTTATGGGGAGGTAACACTCCATTTAACACATTCATGGTATTTTGTCAAACAGCGCGAGAGGAGAAAATAAATTATGAAAAGTATAACGCTGAGCCAGGCAAAAAGCGGGAAATCAAACAAACAACAAAAACATAAAAAGAATTTATACACGAGAAATCACACACAATGTACTTGGAAGAATAAAAATGCTAAAAATGGCAAATCCTTGGAAAATTTTGAAAGAAATTTTCATAGCGGGCGCTCGCTGACGACGCCGCGTCGCGTCGCGTCGCGCCGCGCCGTGCTTCGTTCGCTTCGTTGTTCTTGTGACTTCTTAGTTTATGTATAATACCGAAATAAAACAATCAAATAAATCATTCTTTGAATATGGCGGAAGCTTTTACTTATTAATTTATATTTGGTTAAGGTCACCATTAATATTTCGATATTATAACGCATTTTGAAAACATGTTTAAATCCTCTTAACCCAATTTGAGCTAATTCAATAAAGAAATTTTCGCTGTCATAATCACATATTTTCAGCAAATAAATTTTTATACGAAACAAAAAAAACAACAAGCAACAGTCCAATACAATTATTTTTTAAAATAATGAATTCCGACGAAATCATTTAAATTATTGTAAACTGAAATTTCTTTCCCACGACCGCACGAGTCATGACAGATTCACAAATTTTATAAATGAAGAAAAAATTGCATTTCAATTGAACGAAATTGTGGGAAATGTCGATAATATTGAGTGTGGCTACAGTGGGTGGTAGGTGGGGGTTCCAACGTTCCTGGCATGTAAAATCGTGGTATATTGTGATATTGTGGGAGTGTGCATATTATTTAGTACAATATATGCGTCAAGTTTGCCGCCGTTTTCTTCGTTTCATCGAATTTTCATATATTCGATATAGTGGGTGTTTGTTGTGTATGGGAACTGAAGACTGCATGCTGTGAGATTTAAAACGACACTCGCTGTGAGGCTCCTTATTACGGATAATAAATTCTGACACCGATATCACATAACGACTCAATAAAATACTCGATCAGTTACATGCATATATTATTTTAATGTGAATATTATTGACACATTCAAGGAAATCATGAATTCATATTTATTTATATAAAAAAAATTTAAGGTGAAATAAATTAAATTGCAATCAATTATTTACATATTAAATATTTAATACTTTAAACAAACATAACGCCAAAAATAATCCAACATTAACTCGCCTGAAACACAAATAAAATCAACAACAAACGACTTAAATGACAAAGCCAGGATTAAAAGACGCAAAAATCGGACAAGTTAAATTTTCCCATATTAGCCGCAATCCAGTTCGTTTACCACCAACCAACAAGCAAACAGATAAAGGAAAAAGCAGCGAAAACGGCTCAACTTAATTCCCAATTAATTCTGAGCAATCAATTTTTTCAATCGCTGCAATATGCCATAATTTTTTAATACTTTGGACTTTGTTTTTCTTTTCGATAGTATAACATATATAGTTATAGATACATTTTATACTATATACAGCGCGTTTCTGTTCATTTTTCCGCACCTAGTTATTTGTAACTTTAGGGCGCATTTTTCTATTTATGTGTGAGGCTTTAAATTTTAATTGAAAAATGAAATTTGATTATGATTTATTATTATGATATAA
Source organism: Sylvicola fuscatus (assembly GCA_026546915.1). Taxonomy (NCBI): domain Eukaryota; kingdom Metazoa; phylum Arthropoda; class Insecta; order Diptera; family Anisopodidae; genus Sylvicola; species Sylvicola fuscatus. The sequence continues at coordinate 25,441 of JANSTS010005440.1, read as the reverse complement.
AATGCATTAAAAAGGACGAAAGTGGCTTGAAAGCAAACTATAGAAAATGCAGCTCGCGTTTTAAGTCAAGCCGCTCCGCAAGATAAGTTAAAGCATTCAGTTATGTTCGCAAGAAAGTTTTATGTTCCAAGACAACACTTTTTATGGGCGAGGATTCAACTGTGCATTTTTACCAAAACTTCGCTGGATAAAAATTGTTTACTTGAGTGAACTTCCCGGCACTTTCGTCACAGTGCTTGTGATAACGACAAAGAACAATTCACAGAATCGTACTAATCATCACTGTCAGCGTGAAAACAGATATAAAGATGCTTGCTAAGCTAATAGAAATCATGTTAACACAATATATTGTAGCCAGGACCTTTCATGCTAACAAAAAGCTTTTTTGCCATCCCTTCTTACATTGAATCGAATTGCTTTTGTTAAGGATTCTAGCATTTTTCCACTGTCGCCATGAACGTTCCCCTTTGCGACTTCACTTTGTGTATTGTGTTGTATTGTTGACGCAGTGTTACACAATTGAGACCGTACTCATTAAACGGAAATGACAATAACATAAACACGTATGGATCGGCAACAGGAAAAACGCGCAGCTGTGTCAGTTAAAGGACTACAAATTCGGTGTAAGTGGGGGAATTTCCGCACCATCGAGAATCTCCAATTGCTGACAATTCAAGTTGAGCGTGATCATCACATCGCTTGTTTTCGATTGGAGCAAAAACACTTCTAAAACATTTGTTTATGTATTTAAAAAGAGAGTTGGCAAAACCTTATTACAAATTTATACTTTTTACGGATCCTTTCCAAACATCCTTAAAACACATAGCCACACATCTTCATTAATATCGAACAGATGCCATCACATCCAAATGCATTTGCAGCGGCCCTATTCACTGAACAGAACATAGATTCCTTTGACAACAACGGTCACATCATTACATAAAATATGTCGCTTTATCAGTATGTACCTACAGATTTTGTACTTTGAATCATTCCTTTCAGCTTAATGAAGTCAATGCAGTCAAACGAATGAATGAACAGGTGAGCATTCTTTTGCTGAATTACGCTTGATATCATCGCCTTGTAGTTGTTTCAAAGCCATTATCATTATGTACATCGTAGTCCTTTCAATGAAATATGATGTCTCCGCAGATGCAGCACCGCGCCTTGCCGAGCTCCTGCTTATTGACTTTTGTGTTGTGCGCTCATATATGATCCATGTGTAATGTGTGTACAACGCAACCCATCCTTGCATGAAGCTTTCATAATGCAACAGTGTTTTCGTTGCTTTCAATGCATCTCAGTTATTGTCGCCCGCTGTGTGAATGTGACGCATTCAATTTAGAAGCATGTATTTATGCGAGAGTGTAATCTTTTAAAGCGACTCGCATAAAGTTATCAGTTTTCACACATTGCAAACAAATTTACGACCGTATAGACTGTAGCTTATTTAAGTTAAAATACTATTTGATTTTCAATACATTAAATTTCTTTAAATAAATTGTAGTTAAATTGATTTTTAAATAAAGTTTTAGTGAAAAATTTTATGTTGCAACAATAAGAATCAGAAAAATCATGTTGATTTATATCAGTTTCTATTTTCTTATTACAAAAAGCTTTAGCATTCATCGATCTGTAAAACATAAAATAAAACATTGAAACACAAAACTTTTTTCAATAATTATATGTAGTCATAAACTTGCGTAAATTAAAATGTTTAACTCTTATTCTTAGCACTCACTTATTTACCCGTTTCAAGTCCTCCTGTGCTTTCAATTATGTGATGAGGGCATACTTCAGTTCGTATTTCAGACTTGCTTGATGCATAAAAATGAGCTCATTAAAATTGCACACCGTTTTGTACTTCTTATAACGCATATACAAGTGTCTATGTTTTCACTCGTCAAATCTTCAGCGGCCTTTTATTATAGCAGTTGTTATATGATAAGAAATTATCACGGAAAGTGCCCTAAAGACACATGCCTATAGTTTTAATGTTTATGACAGGCAAGTGTAAACGCAGCATATGTTTAATTTTGTGAGTACCAGTATGCTGTTTTTATATAGAAAAATAATCCAAATTATTCAGTCGTCAATTCGTTGTCTAGACAGGTTGATAACATATGAAGTAGTTGGGTTCAATTGACGTACATTTAGAATAAGTATGTTGAAGTGAATGACAACAAAAACGTAAATACTTAAAATAAAAAACAGTCTAGAACTGAAAAAAAAACCTATTCATAGCTCTTAACTACTTTGATTTTTGTAAAGTTTTGCATCACCGCCATCGCGCCAACTTCCAGCCGTGCCGCACTAAATCCGACGTCTCACGTAACATTCAATCAACGTGAAACCCATTTCCAGATATTGTAAAACGCATCAAGCTCGCTTTACTTCACTGCTATCGAATGCAGCATATGAACCATAAACACAATCCCAAACGAAGGATGTCTATATGCTGGACGTCTATGCATCCAACGCATGCATATGCCGTTAAAGTGTGTGCACTGCAAAATGGAAACGTTGATTAAAGCACCTGGTACATTGCCGTTATGGCTTCTAACCTACATTGCGTCCGCCCACATGTGGAGCCGGGGATGATTGTGCTGGGACTCGCACACACAGTCACTTCGTCCAACACAATTGGCCACCGCATCAAATCTCTTTCAGCTTCTCGAATCTCGTTTACTGTATTTAGTTATATTATAGCTTTTAGCAGTTCGCTATGCGCCATTGAGTGGCGATTCCAATTACATGTATGGTATACGGTATATTGAAAGTTTAAAACCAACCCTTTGTTTCGTTTTCAATGTATCAGTTTAAAACGCTTATTGAGCTATGACCGAGGCCACTTTTAGTTGGTTTTTCTGCTGGATTTCCACACTACATCATGGCTCCATGCTATCGTCGTCCCTCTTTCGCCGCACTGCAGCTGCAATTCCATCATCAAACTTGACTGCAGGCATACCACCCACACCTGTCCGTTACTGTCGTTTGGATACACCTGTGCTGCTGCACTTATCCCTTATTGTTTAATATGCTTTAGCTGTGGCAAGGGGTGCAAAAAATTGCACCAAGTCGTTCAGAATATACGCTGCACGTGTTTAGATGCAACTTCACACCCAACCCGCACTAAGTAAAGTGAATAGAGAGCGTAAAAACGCTAAATTGTTTCTAATCTTAATTTATTATTGCAACACACATGTCGAATTTTAATTCCATTTAGCGAGGCGAGCAGTGGCGATTGCAGCAGACGTGACGGTAAAGTAACCATGGCAGTTTATAAAGCTTACATCGATTATTTGTGCAGCGTTTACATTTTCCGTAAATCTTTATTCATATGCATTTAGTTATAACACATTCTATCAATTCTGCGATATGCATTTGTTAATCCCGTGCAAATTTTAAGGAGCTTTCGTACAGTAACTGTTATGCACTTTATCATATATGATACTATATTATATTTAGCAAGCTTTTTTGCACAAAAAGCGTACACGCGTCAAAGAGCCATCATCTCATCAATCAAATTTCTCATGTTTTTTTCATCCTACATTTTTTCTGTGTGTCATTTCCATATGTACACGAACATTGTGATTTTTGTTTCTTCAAACTCTTGACTCTTTATTGTCTTAACACCAACGTTCTCTGGTGTTTTGTTTCCATTGTTATACATATTTTATGTTTTCCAATGTTTTTGGCTGCTGGCTCATAGCGGTGTGTCGTATACGACTTTCGAGCATGTACGCTCACTTTTCTTGTCATTAAGCTCTCTATCATGCTCGCACTGACTGCTGACAAGATTAAGTAAGAAAACGAACACAGAACAGCTTGTCAGTGTCGTGCGTTTATATTTCAATGGCGACACATGAGCATGAGCTTCATAGCTGCATATAAGTATACATACGAGTATGTCTTTCATATCCGCCATCATCCCCCTCGCACACGTGCACAGATATTCGCTTCTATTCAGTACAGTTGGGTGAAATTGTGTGAATATCCACTGCACGGTTTTACTTAGGCACATGGTTGCATGCACGAGAGATGCATTATTATGTGTGTTATTTCAACAAAAACATTGTCTGAAAATTTAATTACGAGCAAACATTTTATAATTAGTTTTGGTGCTGGTTCATTCAAATGAATATTTAACGTTTATGGATATTGAATATGACTATATAATCTAGATTAAGGTAAGTACATCGCAATGCTTAAATGGATTCATCTGTATTATTATTCGTGTATGTATAATGATTAGAATAAAAAAATTGATGAGTTTTGGTGGTATTTTCAACATAATGCTAAGGGAAGTAATTATTTTTAATTTAATCTGGATAAGCCAAAGTTTTGATTTATAATATGTTAACTCGATCACAACAAACACAAATTTGAACAAACAGGTGCATAATTTCATATGCATCAAAATATTGTGTACCAAAATCAAAACTCAAGAACGACTTATCTGTTTGGAATCTCGAATAGTTATTGCGAATGCATGTGCATGCATTTCTGTATACTTAGAATATTTTACAAATGCATATTTACGCTATAGTGAAGCAGCTGCAAGTGCCCAAAATGCTGGAAAAAGTAATTTTTCTTTGCACACATATACGCGTGTTTTTTTTTTTTTTAACTTCTAAGGTGGTTTACAAAATAAAAAGCTGGAACAATTTACAATTTACAAAAAAAAGTGTGATTCACATTTCATTTTATTCCATTAAATAAGTTGTTTAAATAGCTATCACATTCATGTTATTCAATTAATTCCAAATCAATCGTAGCCAGCATTTATAATTGTTTTATCTATTGTACATATATGCTTTCTTTATTTTTGTATAAAAATAATTATTTTAGTCAAAATATCAATAATACTTAAATAAAGTCAAACGCTAATGACAAAACTGTTTTGCAATTAAATACAACTTAAATGTATGTATGTCACATTTTCCTATTGATTTTATATCATCTGCACTTGAATAAATAATGTTGCATCAATAATAATTTATCGAGAGTTGGGCTGCTCCTGCCACAAGCCTAATTGGCAAGCAGAAAATCGTTTTGGAAGTCGTTCCTGTCGGTACTGTCGGCACACTCGAATTTACCGCAGTAAAGAAATTATAGAAGTTTGCATATCGACGAGTAGACGACTACTAGTTATGTAATACAGAAAGTGTCGGCAACATATAAATTCTCTAAGCACATTGCAAATTATTCGATGCCATAATCTGGAAAGCTACACGCCAAACTCGCTTCATCATCCACGCAAAGTTTATACTTTAAAGTTTAAACACATCTGATGTTGGTGTTCTACTTAATAATTTGAGCTTGTTGACTAATTTTTTTACTATCAGCATCGGGATCATTTTTTTTCTTGTTACACAATGAAATTGACAGTGTATACTTTTGAGTAATTAATTATGAAAAAAATTCAAATAGTAGCATGTCATGAATGCGTTGTCAGTGATCCTCAAAGCTCAAGCTTTTCAACTAATTTCCATTCATAACATATTTCAAGCACTTCTTAATTATGACCGACAAACACTTGTAAACCAAACGAGTACAATGGAAAACCTTTTTTTTAAACAGAGTAATTAAGTAAACTTGGCGTTTCCTCGAAATAGTTAAATAATTAGCAAACAACACGCGGCAGGGAGAGCCAAGATGAGTTCTTATGAATGTAATAATATGACTGAATTTTCGATATTTGCATCTCCGTTAAAAGACATTTTTAGGCAATTAGATTTTGACCTTGAAGCAGCTTCTTTCGGCAAGTTGATAATTGACAAAAAGCAAACCTTTTTGAATAAACCGATTGCGGTATATCGGGATATAAGAAACAAATAGGCAAGTTAGTGTAATGCATTGTTGGAAATGCTAATGAATATTATGCTCGCTCTCCATTTCCATATAGAAAAGTTTCACGTATTTGACTGCATCTTGCCGAGTAAATACAGCGAAAAGATGGATGGCAGCAGTTCCACCTGAATGTTATTACGGCAGATCGCTGTAAGGATCTAAAGAAACGCGACTTGGCTCTTTGTACATTACCAATGAAAAGCTTGTGGTGCAACGTGCAGTCACTTATGTACATAGCGGATGACAATCAACAGCGAACGCTTTTTTTGCTGCGCTTATAAGCACTAATTGCACCAGGGACATCCTATATTCGGTATACAGAATACTCATCTTTACATTCAAGCAATCCAAAATGTAACTTATATGCATATACCTGTATTTTGTTAGTATATTGAGAAGGAACAGTCGACGGTACTTAGATGATGTTTTATTTAATTACAGTTTCAGTTATATCACTTGTACGAAAGTCTCTAATAAACCATTCGTGTCCCTTGACACCGACAATTTCTTCATCATCTGCTGAGTGTTTTCTTGTTCTGTTAATTAAAACTGTAGTCATCTTCGTTAGCGCTTGAGCACTTTATGTCATTGTGTCACATATTTTTGGATGTCGCTATAAATACGCAGAGTCGCGTCGAGTCTACAACTATTTGGAAAACAAACAAAGATTTATACGGAAAGCGAGAATTTCTTAAAAGCAATGGAACAATAGTGAAACGGGTCTGGATTTTATTTCAGTGATGTTGAAAAGAGTCAGTGTTGCTTTTTGTTTTCAATTAGTGTATTTTTTTGTTACTAAATTGTGGCTTAAAATATTTTAAAGGTAGAATAGCTAATAGATTTTTCTTTCTTAATCTAACTTAACAGGAAGCTTTCGGAAATAATGTATATTTTAAAAGGTCACACAAGATACCGATTAGAACATGAGTACAAACCAATCAGCTTCTAAACTATTTATTTAAATCAACACAATTTTATAATGCTGGTACCAACTTGTTGATTTCAAACAATAATAGAATCCTATTTACTAAAATAAATTTGACTTCCTTCCTCCATACCGCGATTACTTTAACTGCCAATGTAAAGTATTATTTTTCCATCGTGTTAGTGCCAAAGGTTCGCTCATGAGTATAATTGACTTGGCTAAATTGCCAACAACATGACCGTATTACACCGAAAATGCATCAATGCTTAAATCTCGACTCATTTTGCACACATAACCATCAAAGTCAGATTCTTTGCGCTTTTACTTATCGCATAAACTCAAGCATAAAAACAAACACATAAATAGTGTATTTTGTACACGATTCGACCATCCCCCAGCCCGCAGAACTACTATCTCCCACACGGCTGCCTTGTGTAACCAAAAGCAGCAGCCCTTCGAGAACATATGGAATATATGTATATATGCAGCCAAACAATCCAGAATAGACAAACAAATCGTTGTTTCATATGTATTTTGTATGCACGCCAATTTATTTCCATTTACTTTGCATTCTTTTATGCCCCATGATATTTGGTGTGTCGGAGAAGATACAGCAATTCAAAACAATGTTAATTCTTTCTAGGGTATATTCAGGGTATCGCATGCAAACACCATAACCAACATTATGCGTTAACACAGGTGGCTCCGGTCCCCAAAAAAACCTATGCTGAAAAAATGAGTGTGGGAGGTGGGGGCCAATATATGAAAATGTGTATCCAAATATCTTGCAGAATATTTTCACCCGCATAGAACGCATAAATTCGCCCGTACATCAGCTACTGGCAGCAAGCTTCAGCAGTCGCGCCACTAGGAGCGTACGTCCTAGATCTGAACATATATGTATATAACACGGCACACGGTGACTTCGACGCGGTATACACAACAACGCACATCCATATTGAGCGTGATGGGAAATCTGTTTGTATTTTTAGAAGATGGGTGTACATGCTGGGATACTTAGAGGTATACGTATTTGATGATAAAATATGTTGCTGCTGGCTGGATTTACATTTTGAGGATTTCGAATTGAATAATAAAAGATGTTGTGATTAAATTACCATGAGCGCAGAAGCAATTTTCCCTTGCAAAACATTCGGCACTTCTTCTACCATTTTGGTGCCCATCTCCTGTGCCACCGATTTCCGATGTGTCTCGGCAACGCTTTTCCTCCTACAACTATGCAGATATGCATTGAGTATGGCTTTTGTCTTTTCTGTTCAATTTCCCCGTACGAGCACATCTGTATTCGTGTGGTCCTCCTATGCTGTGAAATATAATGCCGCACATATAATAAAGAATAGCCACTAGACAGTCATTTTTGCGCATTTTACACTGATTTCTATCACACATCCTGATAGCACCCAAGGAATGTTTGGTTTTAGCAATTCTTTGAGATGAAAATTGAAATTAATGTCATGATAGAATATGTCCGATTCTAGTGACATTATCTAGATTCTAGATGATATTTTTTTTGACCATTTCATGATAAGTAAATTAATAGTGCCCATTATTCTAGTTGATTGATCGTGAATCAAGATTATATAGCTCAAACTTTATTATCTTGGGTAATTTGTTATGAATTCTACCCAAAAATATTTGAATGGGTCTATAACTATATACTTACAACATACCTTCAGATAGTTTCGAAGATGTATAATTTAGATTGAGATTTGTTTTTATGCGACGAATACAGACTTCGAACATCAAAACGTTCACAATAAATTTATATTTTTTTTAAATAGAAATTTTGTAAAGTATATATTAAAGTTAGTTGTTTATTGCGGATAAAATGGTAAATTTGATCGTCTGGATGATTATATCAAGTTTGAAGCGCATACGAGTGACTACGTCAAAAAGGACGTTCACTATCTATATTCATTTTTCAATACATATCCCGTGCTTTCAATTCCGTAAAAGATTATATCGAGAATGATGATTATGAAGGAAAGTTGCAGGGAATACTTGGCACAATAATAAGTTAGCTCAATTTTTGATATTTTTGCAACATCATGCTTCCGCCAGATTTCGATCAATTCGGTTTCCGCATCAATTTACAATATATCCCATAATGTCTCGTAAGCGCAGTTTTTTTTTATCTTTACTTTTTTATTTCATATCTAAACTTCCATGATATTTTTATAAAACGTTGAGGCGGTTGTATATGTAATCTTGTAATCCGACTTTTTTGACTAACTATTCAATGATCCCCCTGTTCCCGAAAATTGTGGTACAGAAAAAAAAACCAAACCAAGTCGGTCCGTCGGATCTATCAGTGTAAAAAAATGTTCCACCAAGATTTTCTCTAAAACAGCTGAGATGATTTTCTTGGTAAAAAAAATAGTTTTAAGACACTTCGCGTCTTTTAAAATATGTCACATTTTTTAAACATCATTTTTATATCCTGAAAACCTTTGAAAAAACAATATCTCACATAATTGTTGGAACAAACATTTAGTACATAAAATATGTCATGGTCAAAAGATCAAAATTTCAAGGTTTTATGTTCATTAAAACGGTTTAAATTTTGACAATTTATTAACAACATGCTGAGCATGTTAATGAGACATCTTATCTTTGGATTTAAATTCATAATTAAATGGTTTTGCTTGTAGGACTAAACTATAGTATTTCTTATAGCTTATAGCTTATAGCTTATAGCTTTATATATTAAAGAAGATATCTTGTTCAAACATTTGGTAACTCTTAAGAATTTTTACTTATTATAAATAAAAGACGTCTTCTTACCGTGTTTTCAAAATGATATTTAATACACACATCAAATGTCAGTGCTCAGCAGGTAATTTCTGGCAAATAACTTGAGGATATGTTTTTTTCTTCTTTTTAGAAGGTTCACTTTTTATGTAAGTAGAAAGAAAATTCATTTAATATTCAAATGGCAGTGAAAGCTTTGTCCAGTTTTGCGGACGTCTGTAATGTTTTTATACGAGCAACATTTGTTGCGTTTCAAGCAGCTGTAGGTATATACAACGATGGTAGATATGTTTGTTGTGTGTTAACTTCTCATACCAATTCAACATGTGCGTGACATTCTGTGATTCAGTACACAACATGCTCAATCCCCACGAACATACTTGCCGCCCATGAATACCAAAACAAACAGCCAAAACGCAATTCATTTTCATGTCGTCTTGTTGATTGTATTAGGTCTCTCGAAAATGTTGGTCAAAACAATAACAAATAATAAATGGCAAATACCATTATACGCCTTCGGTAATGCTGGAGATTATCTAACAAAACATGGCCCGTGTATCCTTATATGCATATTATAGCATTTAAATTGATATTAAAATGTATTGTGTACATATGCGGGTGGGCATAGTAGGATATGTTTATTTAATTGAATTATATCATCGACCAGAAAACCCAACTTCAATGGCATTTGTGCACTGATTTAGCGTATCCGTTTAGTCACACACTCACACAGAACATTGACCCTTTCATGAAGGAGCGCGGCTGCTGCTGCGGCTTTGCCATGTCTTTTACATTCAGATTTATTGTAGCCCATTCTTGTTTTGCGCAAAAGGATGGCACCGAGGAGGGTATGAAACAATCCCCATAAAAACCGAGAACAATGTCAAATAAAGTTGGCCAAATCGGGCTGGAGTTAACAATATGTGAGGTTTTATGCTCAGGGAATCTGGATTAAAAGGGTTTTAGTGTCTTTAATTATTGATTTATGAGTGCTGTTCCACTGCATCTACAGCAATGAATAAAAACGAAACGACTTTTCAACGCCATGTGAAATCCTTTACCATTAAAGAATCCACAAAATGAACATCCTTAATTCGTTGGACGGCCTAAACAAAAATCAACTTTTTTGAACAGCAGAAAGCTTTCATTAAAATTAAAATTTATGAGATCAAAAATTAAGTTTCCATTATTCATTTCCTTCGAAGATCTCCGAATGGACTTACTATGTAAGATAAAGCACTGTTGACTTAAATTCAATTCAAACGAAAACCCTCTGGCTTTCTGACATCCACGGGCACTCCTCCCTACATTAACAAATCTTACCAATCGATCATAATTTCCTGCAGCAACGCGTTTCTTTCTGAAAAATTACCGTAAAGCTATTCAATTTTTCGTAAACCTTGAAAAATTGTGTCATTCGATATTAAAAAATATATATATATTTATAGAGTGTGTGTGCGTCTGTGTGTGAGTGTGTGTGTGGGTGGGTGGGTGTGTGTCACTTTGTCTCTCTGGCGGGAATGTGGAAATGTGTCCACTGCACGAATCGAAGTGCGGAAGAACGTCAGATATTTCTTACGTTAATACGACACTTCATCACTTTTACATTAAACTCAAAATGACAAAACGGTGTTGTGCTGATAAAGCATCTGCGACGCTTTCTTAGGACTAGCGGCATTTGCGCTCTGTCCGGAAATTTCCAATGTAAATATAATAATATGTTTGAGTACACTCGGCTGATGATTGGTGGTTTGGCGGAGATGTAATCCTGATGTCTACAATGTGAAAATGTAGGAGCACCACACGTGCAGATAACAGTCTTTCTTTGTGTTAATGTGAGTTTACAGTAAGGAGAAAACATTTCCAATGATCAAGTTTGACGAGGGATGCGAGTTGCGGCTGGGTAAATGTGTGGTACCTTGTCACTCACGGTTTCAAACAAGTCGATCAAATCAACATGATGGTAATTGAGTGAATAATTTAGGTGCGAATGTACCTAGGTAGCTCAATAATAATCATTACAAATTATTATTTAAAGATAATTGTAAAGAATACTTTATAATTTAAAGTCCTGTTCATTTAAAAAAACATGTTCTTTAGAGAATCAGTCAGCCAATCTTTTATCAATCATATACATAACCAATAAACGAATAATCTTTGAAGGAGGGGGATGAAATTCATAAATATTTTTTTAATTCTCGCCGCATTTGGGGTGGCAATTTTTCCGATTCCGTTAAAATTTCAATACCGTTTCATCTACAAAGGTACGTTGCCATTGCCGAATGTGTAAGCTCATTTCACCGTCGCCGCATGTAAGGATGTATTTATTATGTATAGACGAAATACATTTGAATAGTTTTTTTTTTGTAATTTCCTTTTTTCGCCTAATCCTCTTTTTTTAGGAAAATCCGGATTCCATTGATTGCTAGCGACAATATATATTTGTATAGCTGATATGAATCTGATTCATTTCTGCACACCACTCACTTCATACAATGCTGAAATGCGTAAATAATATTGTGCTCCGCATAAAATGTTATGTATGTAAATTCATGAATACCGTTATCCTGAATATTATATTAACATATTGAGTGCGAATACACAGTATTGGGGATGTGAGATTGGAAAAGGCGTTAGCGAGTGTGAAGACTGCTGGGGAAAAAAAAATAGAGATGAACTGCGGATTCCACTCTGACGAATTCCGGAGAGTGATAGGCCGTTAGTACACTCCGGAAAGCTCATCACTCGTTGGATGTCGGTTGGAGTACGCTTGTAACGCCTAGAGGGTGGCTCTTGTCCATAATAAAATGCCAACACAAGTGACTCAAGGATGCGGTTATTTATTTAGATAATGTTGTTTCCTGGCACTTGTCGGATGGAACAAAGCCGAATTTGTAAATGATTTGAGATGAGTTGGTAATACAGATTCGGTTGGGGTAAATTCGTCAGCAAAACTGTAAATTGTTGTAATTTAACACTAAAAGCTTCATCCAAAAATCTGATCTGCTTTGATTCGATTGTGATTTATTTTATTTTGTTATTTGAACATTTTTTCGGAACCAATTCTATTGGGCTGTTGTTCTTTATCATCAACACGCGCAGCTGCGACTTTCACCATTCGTCGTAATTGCATATTACAGCGCATTTTATTTGTGCGCCACAGGAAATGTTTCAACATTAAATATCGATAAAAAGCGTGAAACTGAATGGCTGCCAGCCTGTTGGAGCGATCACCTCCCACCCATCAGCCGCTTGGTGGCGGACGGTTCAATCGAAACCCATGTGCTGCATCAGCTTATTGGCTGGATGTGAAAACATTTTCGACAGTCTAAACAGTTTAATTTTAAATGGCGGCAACTGAGCCATTTCGACGCAATTTCATTTCACCACACGCGCCCTTGACACCCGCTTTTACTGAACAGCTTTGACTTTTTGCGGCTCTGTTGGCTATAAAGCGGAATTGCGCGATAAACGATGGAAGTGATTTTTTATGCGAACGCACAAATAATACAAAATAAATAGAAACGAAGAATTTTTCAAATATAAAAAAAATACAAAACTTTCCAATATCTTCGCCGACAAACTGCCAATGTGCGATGAACTGTGCATTGGACACAGCAAGGTGTTGCCATTTTATGCTTGGTTTTTTTCTACTTTCTTCAGGTAGATTCTTTCTACATATTCTGGGGTTGACAAATATATGCAAAATATACATATTCGAAGCGAAAGCGATAAGGGAATTAAGTGGAATGGAATAATTTCCACTTTTTGCAGCCTGCAATCGACGTACAGCGAATATATGCGCTTTTATGGAGAAGGGTGGCAAAATGAAAAGACGAAAGGATCATGAGCTTTAGATTTGTCAAATTCACCGAATTTTACGTGCCATTTTTTTTTCTTAATACTGATACAGTATTATGCGATAAACACAACAGTTAGCACCGGAATGCTCAATTGATGTATAAATGGTGCATAAAACACCTTTGACTTTATAGTTTCGCCGAAATGGGGTTGGTTTCTCGCGGCGATTAAATCCTTATTTATTTACGTTATGGAAAGCAAGAGATTCTGCTGGTGCATGAGCAGTTTGATAGTGAAAATATTTGTATTTCATTCGCAGAAGAGTTATGAAAGTGCTAGGATTTTGTAATTATTATATTTGTTTTAGTGAAATTTGAATATTAAATCACTAAAACTATGTAGTTGTGCTTGCGGTCGTATTGCCAAGTTGAAACTGGTTAATTCTTAGAATTAAGTCAAAAGTTATAATGAAAAGATAATCAAATTAGTTGTTTCTTTTTATACTCGTAATTGAATGAAGAAGGACTTAACACAGAACTCAAAGATATTTTTGAACAATTACTTAATTGCTTATAATGTAATTTGAATAAACCACTAAGTTTAGACATAGACTTACGCAAATAATGAAGAATAATCATTAGAACTATTGAAAGAAAATTTGTGCCTTCGTGAGTTATGGGAAAATATCCTATCCAACCCATAAAACAATTGTAGTTTAAAAATAAAATCAATTTTTTGACAAAAGCTTAGATATATGCTCTCTCTATCTTTGAATCGTAACAACAAATAAATATTTGGAAATAAATGATTTACAGGAAGTTTCAATTGCTAATATTAATTGAACTTATTATTATGTCTCTGGCGTTAACCGTTTTATATATAAAAGTATTTGTAATATTTAGTTTTCACCAAATGTATAACAGTTTTCCTCGTAATGGCCACCACATCAGTGGTTGCTGGAACCGCGTTTTAAGATTTAAAAACATCTGTAAGTAGCTCAAATCGAAAAGAACTCGAGCAACAAGCGAGTGGCAGTTAAGATTTCAATCTGTATCATGTGTGTCTTAGATATTTATAAATGTAGCAATTTGCTATGGTCAATAAAGATTATGTTGAATATACGAGTATTCATATAAAATGGTACAAACGTGCCTTTGTGATGACTAAATTAAGTATGAAAATATATCGTTCAGTTTTACTAAAAGGTTTGAGCTAAATTAAGTAAAACTAAAATAAGTTTGGTTTGATATTGATGAAGTATCAAAAATATATTTTTGCTGGTGTCAATAATAAGTTTATCAATATTTAAGATTCGTTCACAAATTCGCAATAATATGTTTCAATTTTGATTTCACACCTCTACATTTTTAGCAAACGTTGTCTTGTGCCTTCGCTGTAGTCTAAAGATAACTTTTTATGAAAATGTATTACTAATAATAAAATACGCATTTACAAGTTATATCTGATTTGAATTAATTTAAATTATAAAGAAAAGAAGATAAACCTTCCTAGAAATTCACAGCATAGTGTCTCTCAGGAATGCATAAACATGTGTTGAGGCGTATACTTCCTTAGACCATTTTTGACAATGTTTAATTGGTTTCTTAATCTCTATTTTAATTTAAAAATAACTAAATTAAGAAAATTTCTTTGTAAACAATAATATTAATAATTAAATTATAAACAAAGTTACTAATTTACAAATGTCAATTTAATTATAAAAAATACTCATCAAGACACCTCTTACTTTATCAGCTGAAAACTGATAAAAAGAAACTGATATATTAAATAAAGAAAACACGCAGAGCTCACCGATAAGAAATTCAGTAAATGTATTGTTGTCACAGAGTTGGTTTGTTGTTTTCCGCCTACGTAAATGAGATGGAGATGAATATAAATGCAAACGATTTTATTCGCTTAAACAAACGAATCGCCGAACTTTTGGATGCAAACGATAAATGTACATGCAGTTTTAAATGCAAAAGAAAATTTTGTTAACATCTATATATTCAATAGTGATGGTGAAAAATGTGCAGCTTACTCGTGAAAATTCTAAGCTCGGAGCAGCGGCGGAAAAATACAAGTCCGACTTTATTCATTCATCTTCGCTGAATCTTAAATATAAAACTGAATTAGAAAACACAATCACAGACAGGGATAACATAAGCACAGCGTTGCAGCGCCAGAAGAGGAAATTCGTGGAGTGAGTATGAAAAAAACATCACATATGATCGCGCCAGTATGTGTACTTTGCACGGCCGACGGTTACTAATTTCCGTTGTATAATTTTCGCGCAAATATAGATCCACGCATGAAGTGTGAAATTATTTAATTTGTATTTACATTCCTCAACAACCGTGTGAAATAATTTTGCAGCAAAGTCAAATACATTTCGATTGCCTTTCCGCGTCTAGTTGCATACCTTCATATTCATTACATGCTCAATGATGCTTGAAGCTTTAAAAGCTTATTTGTGAAATATTATGCCACTGAGTTTGTGTACGCGAAACATGATCTTGAACTGTCAAATGACAAATCAATGTGCAAATTGGACAAAAGTTTTAGAAACCGACTATGAATTATGCTTATTTTTCAACATAGACTCATCGAGAAGTGTCGCCAACAGTTCGACCGCATTAACGAGCTGGAGCTGGCTGCCAAAACCCAGATTCGCCTCTCTCCCACCAGCCGGGCGTTGCTGCTTCAATCGACAACCGCTGCACCAGAGCCGACAACGTCCAATCATGTCACAATAATTGGTATGACTCGAATTCCATTGAATTTTCATCTCATTTAATACTAAATACTAAATAGATGTGTTGCTCGATATATGCGATATACATATAACGAGATTTCATAATGCAGCACAACATCCAAGCGGTTTTAACACATTTCTTGTAGTTTGCCGATATGCTAGACCACGGTCCACCAGTATGCTAGCCGCACGGGGACAGACTTTTTAAAATCATAAATTATTTAGCTGAACATTGTCTCAGTGGTCATAAAGTATCTTAACAAAACAAACAAATAGCCAGCGCTTCGAAAATTTGTCATCTGTCAAGAAAAATTGAATTACATTTATTATTCAAAGTTTTAAAAGTAAAGCAACAACTTTAAATTCAGTTGCGTAATGGTGCAAATCGAAGAAATAGTTACATTTTTTTTTTGTATTGTTTTTCTTTCTTATTTCACTTTGGTATCTGCTGTCTGCTTCACCATTCTCCTCATGCCATTGATTTTAAGTTTTAAGAAATTTATTACTTTGATCCCAAAGGCCATAGGGTGGTCCTACAGAATTTTTTTACAATTTTCAAGTATGTACATTTAAAAACATTTTATTTAATTTTCAACTTATAAAATTCACAAAGATTCGGTGGAGATTTTTGTAAAGTTGATAAAAAAAAGCCGACAAACCACAACTTTCACCCCACCTACTATCATTCACAAGATTGTTACAACTTTGAGTTGCACGACAAACATAGCGAGATTGAAAACGTTGCAGGCTATTCAGATACAATAAGGTAAACACCACACACGAGTCAATGTGTGACCCGATATTGTCGATTCGAGGGGGGGGGGGCAAAAGCAAAGTTGCCAACGGGTAGTTTTCTATGTTCAAAAGCTTACCGATTACGAACATACAAGGGATGAGTTGGGGAGTTGTTATGAGCAAAAATTAAAGTTTACTAAAAGACAAACTTGTTGACTCTAATTCGGTCCTAAATGTGATAGCTTAACAGTTAGAATCCATGAAGCTTTTGATTTGGAAATTTTTCTGTAAAAGCTGAAATTAGCAAGGGACGGATTATCTTATAGAAAATAAATCTGTTGAATTTGTATCATTATAGGATCAATTTCAGACTTGGACAATGAAATGAAATTGAAGCGGGAAATCTGCGAGCTTAAAGAATTGATAGCCAAAAAGGATGAGAACATTTCTAAAGCTCATGGAATTATAGAGGAATTAGAGTTTGAACTTGATGAGATAGACTACCTGGAGTCAGAAAACGAGGAATTAAGGAGACAAATCAAGTTCATGACCTGTGATACTGGTTCAGACACGTAAAGTATTCAATGTTTCAAGACATCCAAAACGCGTCTTGTTAAATGTATAAATATTTAAGAAAATTATATCGCCTAGGCTGCTGAACTATACAGTAATTGAGCCATTAAGTGGTTCCACAACCAGTAAGGTAAGAAAAACATCTTTACAGACTATAAAGAGAGCATTAAATTAGCAGGGGAAATTTTCAAGATCACGGTAATCACTGCGAAGAAACATTTTGCATAATTGAATATCCATTTCATTCATTCACTTAATATATTCAGCGTTTTCCCTTCTCACATTCACGCATATTTTTTGCACCAAACATATATTTTAATGGTAAATTGAACTTTTCTTCTTTTCATAACTCTTGTCGCCGTGTCTGGTCGTCTTTTCCAACTCGAAAATCTGCGTATGTAGTCGACAGAGCATTCGCCTACTGGGCAAAGCAGACAGCAGGTCGAGCGGATGGCATCACCAGACGACACCGTCGATGGCATTGACGATGAGACAACAGTGATGTCGAAGGCAAACCTCTTCATCCAGTCAGAGAAACGGGAATCCGATCGGATGGCGAGGCGTAACATTTTGCAACAGAAAATACAAGACACATTGAACAGCAATGCAACTCCGCAAATACCGGATTTGTCTTGAAATTAATGATTTCGCGTTTTTATGCCGGCCGTTGTGTATACGAGCCTGTGAATATTTTTATAAATTTCTAAATAAATGCGCAATTGCATTTAACGCTTATATAAAGTAACTATATACTTAACATAAGTGACATGTCGATTTTGAAATCAAAGTTTATGGTTTAAGTGTGTGGTGGTAAATGTACACGTATAAGTAACATTTTATTTGGAAGCACAAGAGGGCAAATGTGTGTCAAACCTGAAATGTTATGTCTTTAAGGTGGGGAGTGCCCGCCACACAATAAGAACTACAAACCGTCAATATGCCGGCTATCCTAAAGACACTTTTTTGCGTTCCTGTCATCGTGTTGGTTGACACGTTTTGTGCATTAATTGGGACAAGGCCATCCACCATGCTCTGGTGCATTTGGCTGCGTTTCAATCGCCGGAGAGGAATAGTAAGGTCGTCATCGTAGCTAATTGCCGGCGCTGCCAGCTTCACTGCAGGACGTAGGTATACGTATGTTACATGTAATTCCAGACTCGAGGCTGAGCCGCGAATTTTTTCGTCTGTCCATTTCACCGTTCACACGTCATGATCTCGTTTCGGGCGGCCACAACTTTGAAAGCGCGCCGCGCCGCGCCGCGCGAATTGTTACCAATTTCGCTTTCTTCTCTCGTTTGTGTTCATTTAATGTTCGTACCGCAGCAATTTTTTATCCATTGGCAATAATGAGTCGCGCTTTTTTTTTGTCTTACAATATGTATTTTTAATCGATTGTTGTACATAAGTGCTCCGCAAGGCGTGTTTTGTGGATGAATGCGCTATCCGTTGCAAGGTTTTTGGCACAGCTCACAATAGGTTAGATGTGTCAGCAGACTGCAGTTGCATTGAAATAGACTGCACGAATTAAAATTATTGGCCATCTTGGGCTAAATTAATTGATTGATAACCAGCTTGACCAACATCGTTAATCTAGAGACGCATAAGATAATTTGCCATGTAAAACTCGGGAAGTAATGCAATTGGCAATATCAATTTGCTACCCGTGTGTTACTAAGTTGAATAACAAATATTCACGGATTCCAAAGTCAGTAAAGCTGGGAACTGGTCTTAAAGTGCGACTTCAAATGGTTTTCATATTAATGATGACCAAGTGTGGATTACATTTTTTTGGAATGCCGTTTTTTAAGGAAATGCTGTTGCTAAAGTCAATCACGCCTATTAACGTTGGCATTTAACGAGTTTACGTAAAATACAACTAATTAATTTAGCATTGACAATGATTTTTTTTTTTTGATAATCTCTTAATTATTTAGTCAATTTTGAATCAGCGTAAAATTGGTAAATTTGTTGCACGCGAATGGCAAGTATTCCCAATCATGAAGTTTATGAACAGGAAAGTAATCACGCAGACAAATCATCGGCAAATTACAAAATTCAATTTCCTCTGCATGGGCCAAATGCACATTTTTCATGGTCTCGATTACCTGTGGGTATAAATTACTTTAAATTCGGTAGCTCTTCTACGTTCTTTGTAAAGATTGCAATGCAAAAGTAAAATTTTCCGTTTTTCATTTGTATGATTTGCTGCAATTTACATTAATGATTGAAAAATAAATTCAATTGGAAGTATTTTGCTCAACAATTTGCTCAATCGAAATGTAATTACAGCCATAAATACCCATTTGAATAAGCAATTAATTTATTAACGTATTCATTTAATTAAGTATCGGTCACTTAGTTTATTGCATTCACACATACTCGTATACGATCATACACATATCGAAAGGTGAAATTTATGAAATGAGGTGTGCGAAATGCAAACCACCCACGCGAAAAGCAGTAATCTCATGCAAGTTTTAAAATACCAATATAAAGTAATTACACTCGTTAAGAGTTAATGGGTGCAGGCAGAAGTACGAGTAATGTCATAAGATTTAACTGCAGTTTTGGGATTTAACAACTAATCTTTGTTTTATGAGGCCAATGTAAGGTATTTGACTATATTGACGCAACAAAACGGTGTCCAAAATGTTGTATAAACAAGAGTTTTGTCATTTAATGTCACTCGAAATTACTGCATAATTACGATTTTTTGAGTTTCATATAAAATTGCAGAATTTAACATACAATACGAGTATATACAACAAAAATATTATCTAATAGCAAAACGATTAAGCAAATATTTAAGTACTTAAATTGTGAGATCCAGCAATATAAAATACAAGTGATGAAATCGAAATCGACTTCCACTTGTGACTTGAGACATGTGCCATAATATAAAATTAATTTCATTTTTCCTGCGTACCACTACGAAAGTGGATTAGCGAGTTTACGCACAAGACGTAATTGGCTGCAAGCACTCACCATCTTGAGGGTCGACACGTGGTTGTGCGCCATTCGGCCATACGCGGCGCTGCATTGCATTCTTGCTAATGATGGCTAATTTTAAATTATGCAGATTGTTTCTCGTTTATAGCTTCAATTTTATTTTTTGTGAAGTAGTTTGTTGATACTGCAATTATCTGAAGTTATTGTGACACTGAAAATCGGTATCTTAATTAGCTAATTACAAAATTTTACTTGGTCGATATTGTGATGCGGTTATATGTTGTCAACATATCAATCAGGTAAAAGTTAAATTATAGTTACAATGCATATGTTTTTATTTTGAGAAATTTTGCTTTGTAATAGTTAGAATTTTGCTAGTTGCAATATTATTCAACATCTGTTTTTATTTTAGGTTGTAAACCAGAATTCGAAGACCTGGAAAATGCAACAAATTGAAACATTCTTAAATATCCTATTTAAATCAATATCATATACAATATGAAAATGATATTAAACCATGCTTTCTATGTGACATTTTATATGAACGCTATGTTTAAAAACATTACCTTTGGATTGTCTTAAAAGATATATTTTTAAGTGAAATGAGCTGTCCAATTTCTCGCAAAGTCAGATAAAGATAAGATATAATAAAATATACAAACGAAAAGCCCTTCATTTTATTGCTTTTAAAAACAAGAGTTTATGAAACAAACATTGTTTTAAAATTTAAATTTTTCCTTCTTATTTTATCTAAAGTGTAATACTTTTTTTTAATAGTAATAAATTCAGTACACAATTCACAGATATTCACAAATCTGAGCAAAATTCGTTGATCATAATCTGCGAATCAACAATAATTTATTTACGACGAAACGAATTGAATCATACATCATATCACTTAAATATTCACTAATTAACATGGAATTAGGTTGAAATAACCGATTTTGGTAATACGAAAAACCAACATAAAGTTCGGTAACATGGAAAATGAGTCCGATAATCCGAAGGAATTATAATAGAGTAAGTAGATGCGTTTGATTTATGTATTGTGTATCCAACGTAAGAGCATAAACACGCACAGGTTAAACACAATTGTGCTCCAATTTCGCGTCTGATTTCTTTTAATTCACACGCAACTCGGAGGGCGTGGAGCATAATTATGGTATGTTGCGGTATGTACTGAAATTGAAAGTGTACCGAATTGCGCCAAATTTCTTGGTCCAACCAAAAAATTCGACAGTTAGTATTTAAACGCTACCCGTCAACAACAGATCACATAGTTTCAAATTGACACCACAAGCAGTGACAACACCAAAAACATTATGGCTTTCAAAGTAAGGATTCACCGATTGCCATTAATTCGGATTACAGTACAATAAAAAATTAACTAGAAGTGCTTCCATTTCAGTTCATCGCTGTTCTCGCCCTCGTAGCCGTCGCCTCAGCCGGCCCTATCAATCCACACTACCAACATTACCAAGGCGCCCCAATCTACCACTCTGGGCCAGCTGTTGTCAAGACAGTTGCTGCTCCAGTCTATGCCAAGACAGTCGCCGCCCCAGTTTACAAACAGGTAGAATACGAGGCCCCTGCGGAATATGATTTCTCATACTCCGTCCATGATGAGCATACCGGTGATATCAAGAGCCAACAGGAAACCCGCAAGGGAGATTCCGTCCAAGGATCATACACCTTGATTGATGCTGACGGTTATCGTCGCATTGTTGAATACACCGCTGATGATCATCATGGTTTCAACGCTGTTGTCCGTCGCGAGCCGACTGACCACAAAGTCGCTGCTCCGGTTGCCAAAATTGTGTCAGCTCCAGTCACCAAATACGTATCAGCACCATTGACAAAGTATGTGTCCGCTCCAGTCCACCAAGCTTCTCCAGCTGTGCACTATTCTGCTCCTGTCACTAAATACGTGTCAGCTCCAGTTGCTAAGGTTGTGGCTCCAGTTTACCATTCTGCCCCAGCTATCCAATACTCGTCCCCAGTCACCAAGGTCGTTGCTCCGGTGTACCACTCCGCCCCAGCAGTCCATTACGCTGCCCCAGTTGCTAAGGTATCTGCTCCAGTATACCACGCCGCCCCAGCTGTCCATTACGCTGCCCCAGTCGCTAAGGCTCCAGTATACCAAGCTGCCCCAGTCGCACACTACTCCGGCCATGAGGCTTCCCATGTGACTTTCAATGGCCCATCATCCAACTATCATTATTAAATATTTAAATATGTTCATCCCTCATTATTAAATTTATTTATTGATAAATTTCCAATGTTTTTTTTTAATTTATTGTATAAATTACGCATGTTTCCAATTATTTTTAATCAGAGTTTGTCCCTTGCAGATGTTGTGAAGCAATAAAAAAAGAATCTGGTATCAAATTTTAAAAATGCGTTCATGCTGCAAATACCGGAAACTTTGGGTTTAATATTTAGTTTTTTTTTTAAACTTTAAATTATTCGTTTCGTGACAGGTATGTGATTCCAAATTATGAATAACCCTGAGTTAAAACTTAATAATATATCGTCTTTGACTTTTAAATATTTTCATTTCTGCATACAAATCAATATATCGAACATCATACGAGTATGTATAAAAAAAAATTTGCGGAAATATTGAAGAAAACTAATAACATGTTCTTACCGAATACTTGAAGTATATAGAAATCTACACATAAATGAATTACTGACCTTTATTTTATTGAACTTAATTAAAGGTTTATACTAACGAGCAGCGATGCATGTGTACAATAGTAACCCATTATTAAATTCTCTTTAAGCTTTGACCTTTAAAGTAATCAAGAAAAAATAAATAAATCAAGTAAGTAATGGCGATTCTAAAAATAAAACGTTAAACAAATTATATGTAGCACCCTACTCAATAATTTTATAATTATTTATCTATTTTGGGCATTTCAGTGTCAGGTAGAAAAATACATGCACCGATTGTTGTCTACTTGCTCAAGATGAATATTGAAGCTTTCTGTGTGAGAGCTTAAGTATATAGCTTTATTTACGTTACGTCTCATCGCATTGTGCCTTTCCATTTTATGTTCACTAGATTTTCTTTGCTAGTTTATTGATGATTGTTTAGTTAGTTATATCAATATTCCTTTTATTTATTAACCAAGAACATTTCTTAGAACAATCTTGATTATTGGATGCAAATTTCACTTTCAAATGTCTGACGGAATTGTGTGATGTATTTTTTCTTAGTTTCTATGTACTAGTATGACTATGTACAATGTACATCTTGAGCGGTTGCGTATCCACCCAATTTTATTGTATATTACAATCGTGTTGCTCTCAATTTATTTATATTACCTGTAAGTGGGGTTTGCACGCCGAAAAAACGAAAGTAAACTTCAAATTTGGATGATTTAATATTGTGGTTGAATGGAGCATACGATTTTTTTCAGTATTTAAGCGCCAGGTCATAGCCAGTACGACCACAGTTTATTTCAAACATCACAACCAGTGACTACCTACAAAAGAAACAATGGCATTCAAAGTAAGGATTACCCACCAATTAAAGGATATACAATCAATATACCAAAGGATTAAAGTTAAAAAAGTTTAAAATTATTAACCATCGTTCTCCTACTTATTCTAGTTCGTCGCAGTTCTTGCCTTCGTTGCTGCCGCCTCTGCTGGCATCATTGATCCACACTACCAACAGTACCACGCTGAGCCAGCCTACCATCATGCTGCTCCAGTGTACCATGCCGCCCCAGCTGTGGTCAAGACCATCGCCGCTCCAGTCTACGCCCACAAGCAAGTTGAATACGAGGCCCCACCAAAGTACGACTTCTCATACTCCGTTGAGGACCCACATACCGGTGATGTGAAGACACAAGAAGAGAGCCGCGATGGAGATGCCGTCCATGGATCTTACAGCTTGATCGATGCTGATGGTTACAAGCGCACTGTTGAGTACACCGCTGATGACCACAATGGATTCAACGCAGTCGTCCACCGTGAGCCAACTGGCCACAAAGTGGTTGCCGCTCCAGTCGCCAAAATTGTGTCCGCTGCCCCAGTCGCCCACTACGCTCATGCCGCTCCAGTCGCTCACTACGCCGCTGCTCCAGTTGCCCACTATGCTGCTCCAGTCGCCAAGGTTGTTGCTCCAGTCTACCACGCTGCCCCAGCATATGAACATGCTTCCCACTACCATCATTAAGCCAAATATTGTCACTAATTTGTGTGAAAACTGTATAAATTAATTTATTGAAACTGCAATTTTCTGTCTTTTACTTATGTTTTTTGTTTTTCATTTTTCATTCACCGTATATGAACAAAAACAATTTTTGTAGGATTGATAACTAGGGATGATGGAACCGGTAATATTCTAGTCTTTTAACTATCATTTGATTTAATAAATAAAATATGACTCAAGAAGGGGAAAGCTTATTCGCCGAACTTCACTGTTAACTAATTGCAGTTTGGCAAAGATTAAAAGATGAATAAACGCAGATTCGTAAGAGAGCATTAATATATGTATATCCTTACTACTTATACTAATAATCGTTTAAAGAACAGCCTTTTAAAATAAATTTAATTTATAAAAAACATTTTTTAAGCTTATTCAAATTTGTGTCTCCTGTATCTCATAATATGTGTATAAAAAAAAATTTCCTTTGATCGAAAACTTATTTCTAATTCATGGAATCCATCGGATCCTAGCGAAATGGTACATTAAACTATGTATTTAGGCATGCTTTCAATTTTTCTTGTTTTTACTATAACATTGTAACTGCAATTTAAAAAGAATTTAAGATTGGAACCTTTGTTTTTACACTGACCAAGGCATGAAAAGAATGCCTCATTAACTATTAGTGCAAATTTAAGTTGTCATGTTCATCGGCATGTCTCTGTGTTGATCTATTAATTATTTTGTTAACTAAGAAACTCAGAAAACATAATGCAATAAAAAAAACATATTTTGATTAGTTAATTTAACTTTAATAAATAATTTATTTTACATAACAATTTATAGTCATTCATTTGTTTTTAATAGTGGTAGTTTGATGATGGACCGTTGAAGGTGACATGGGAAGCTTCATGTCCCT
>JANSTS010005429.1:1847-21117 GCA_026546915.1 Sylvicola fuscatus | reverse complement strand
TTAAAAACGAAAAAACAAATCTGAAAACAATATTGTTTATAGTAAGTTTAAAGAATGATTTATTGAAACGCTGAGCAAAATGTTTATTTAATGAAATTAAAATCCATTCACACTGCAATCTTATAATAGTAATAACATAGTATTTTATGTAAATTTATTACATTGAATGTAAAAGTTTAAATATGTTGAAACATCAGTATATTTAAATGGATTAACAATAACACTAAAATATGAATGATAGTTTCAAGTAGTTTAAATTATCAATAATTTTCTGTAGACGTATTTTCTAGATGGTGCACTAAGAAAAAGATTATTCGTCTGTGCAATTCCAAATATTCAGCAAGGCACGCTACTTTAGGCACACTCATGCACGGACTGCAGCAGAAAACATGTTTCCATTCAAGAGAAAATGCTAACTTTAACATGATTACATAGATTTGAGCAAAGTACCTACTACATATGATTACTTTTAATTTTTGTTTTAACAAAAAAAATGTATGATAAATGATACACGAGTCCTCGTAAAACGTGATTCTGCTTATAATTTATACATAATAATGCTTTGTATGCTTTGGTTATGCTGTATTTTTATGTGTTTATATAATGACGATCAGTACTTGCCGCTCAATGATTTGATTGACGAGATTTCACGTCGTTTAAAAAGCATGACTTCTATACATAATCAAAACGCGAGTGTCACTCAAATAAATAATATTGAAGATTAATTAGATATGAAAAAGGATCTTATGAGCTAAATGTCAATTAATAAGAGAACATGTTCTAGTTTTTCCATAAAAAGCAACAAAATTGCATTTTTTTATAATTATGTTGTAGCACAAACCTTCTTAAATATTAAATTAACTAATACAGAACTAATTTTGATTTTCGATGTAAGGCTAGTTAATTAAATTTACATAGCAAGTTGGAAATATTCTTAAAGATAGTTTTCTTCCATTAATTTACAGGTCATGAAGTAGAATAAATAAATATTATGCCAAAACTCAATATTAAATAGACTAAATTGCTTTCTACCAGCAATATTTATGGGATTAACTAGACATAACATGGATTTGTCGGTCTTAAAATTATAATTAATTGTTTTCTATGTTCATTTATGCTCTAGGAGTTTAAATACTATACTTTAAATTCAGTTTAAATTTATTTAAATTTTTACACAATGGCTTTAAGTTTGGTTTGGTACTTGAAACGTTTTTTTTAAATACTTATATTTATAAATTATGTTTGTTTCTATAAATAATAATAGGCACAGTATGTAATTAAGTTTAATGTTTATATATTATTTAAGTAGATATGCATATTTGCGTAAAACAAACAGTAAGTCGTTGCTTCGTTGGTTCAAAAAAATTGTTATCAACAAAATAAAATTGACTAGAGAATTCAGCGAGCAGAAACAAGTTACAAATTGTCGCAAAAAATATAGAGAGAGGTGAAAATTACATTTCAATATTAAAATAATAATAATTAGAGAAGCAATTATTTTTGGTCAATTCAAGTTTTCTTTGGTTTTTGCCAATAAAATAGACAAAAATTAACAGAAAGAAATGTTTGAAGCAAATTACTCTATTTTTTAGTTAGAATACCCTGTGATAAGAACGTTCTTCTACTTTGTTGAATAAATAAACGGCTTAAATAACAGTTTCTCAATAACAGTTTCAAACGATTATTTGTCTACACCTAAAAGTTTAGCAGCTTCATCAGCCGACGACAACAAAACCTTATTGAGAATGCCCTGATCGCTGATGCCCAATAAATTACCAATCAGGTCGGATCCGTCCTCGCCATCCTTTGCGTCGAGTTGTTGTTGCTGGAGACATTGTTGCATCATCAGCGCCAAGGCGGCTGCATTCGCTGGAATCGCATCCTTTGCACTGGTGCCGTCTGCTCTTTTGGTCAACATTTCCTTCTGCAGAGTCTCCTGGAACTTCATCAGCTTTGAGGCCATGCTGCTGACGCTGTAAGTCGGCTGCTCATCATCAGACATGTCGGAGCCACTGTTGGCCGCCTGATGGTCATTGTTGTTGTGCGCATGCTTCTTTTGGTGTCGCAACATGCTGTGCTTCAGCGTAAACTTCCGCAGACAAATGTTGCACTGGAATGGTCGCTCACCGGAATGGGTGCGCATGTGACGACGCAAATCTTCGGTCGACCAGAAACGGCGCATACAAAATGCACAGATCACCTTGCGATTGGCGTAATCTGGATACTTGCCGCGTCCACTTTCTGGCCACTTGTCATCGTCTTCGGTGGATGCAATCTGTGGATCAGATTCGGTTTCGATGGCACCTTTGGCCATTAACAGAGCAAACTCGTGGATGTGCACAGCTTTGATGTGCTCCAAACAGTAAACGCGCTCCGAGAAAGAGCTGTCGCACAAATGACACTTGAAGGGGAGATCAGTGCTGGCCACATTGGATGCTGTCGTTTGCGCATCCACTGGCGTGCTCTTTATTTGAGGAATGGTAATGGCTGGCACATTAGTAGCGGCTGCCTTTTGCGGTGGCGATTCCGTTTGTGACTCTTGTGGTTTGGATGGTGTCGCCACTGGTAGTGGCTGCTCATTTTTTGGTGGATCCGGTAAATCCTCAACGGGTACGTACAAGGACATGGCTGACTCTACATTACCGTGCTTGCGCAGAAGATGGCGGTCACAGTTGCTCTTTGTTGTAAACAGCAATGGGCAGTGCGAACATTTGAATGGCTTCTGTCCAGTGTGAGTCAGGATATGACGTCGCAAGGAGCTAGACCATGGGAACATGCGTTGGCAGTACGGGCATGATACTCGATTTGGAGCCAGACTATAAGCGGACTTCTTTTTCTCCAGTTGACCCGGTGGCGGATCATCAGTGCCAGAATTGTTACTTTCTGAAGCACTTCCAGAAGCGACAAGTCCTTCTTCATCGCTGTGCTCTATTGGATGTGAATCTCCTGGAAAGTAGTTGCCGAAACTCATGACGTTTCGAGCATTGTCAACCAACTTGGAGACGGACGCCAAATCTTGTTCTTCCTTTATTTGAGGAGACTCAGAAACTTCCTTAGCTGGACATTTTTCAGTAACAGCTGTCTCGGTGCGCGCAATCAAATTTGTAGCAATCTTAATATCAAAGTCTTTCGTATCCACGGGTTTGGAAGGATTCATGATGGTCTGCATTTTTTTGGCTTGCTCCAAAATATTGTCAGCGATTTGCTTGGCGGCCATGTTAACTGGTTCCTTACTTGAAAGATCTTCTGGCTGAAAGTCCTCGTCGATCACCAATTGTGGTTCATCTTCGTCTTCGTCTTTGGTATTTGGTGAAAGTGGCATTTCCTCATCTTCATTGTTGCTGTTCATCGGTTCAGCTGCCACTGGTGATGGTGACCTAGCAGTTTCGCCAATTTGATTGCTTCCAAACACTTCACTTGGCTTCTTGTTGCTCTTGAATTGCTGAGCAAGAATGGCAAACTTAACTTGATTAGAGATGGATGAGTATCCTGGCGATGGAATGGTAGCTGGAATAGTTGACGAACTCTGATGGTGGCTACTGCTCTGTGAGTGTCCTCGTCGCAGCAGACCATGACCATTACGTTGACGTTGCGCCCAGAATTGGGGATGCTGTTGCTTGATGTGACGCTCCATGTTCGAACGGAGAGTGAATCGTGCTGAGCAATGTTCGCAGGCAAATGGACGCTCAGTGCGGTAACGGCGCTGCTTCTGCTTTGGCATAAGGACACCGTTTTTGATGACCATCTTTACAGGTCCAGATGACATGTTGGACATCATTTGAGATTGTGGTGTCGTTTGTCGAGGTGCTGGCTCCGCTTGGGGCGGTGTAGAAGCTTTTTGCGCCACTGGTTTGGATGGGGAAGTTGTCATTGTGGCAGAGCTCGCTGAGCTAGGTGGCGTGTTGAACATTGGACTCACCATTGGGAATAAAGGTTGGGCTGATCTGGCTAAATCTTTTGCCAACATCTCCTTCATTTCGTTGTTGCTATCGTTCAAAGATGAGGCGCTTGGCATTTGTTGCGGTAGGAATGGATTTGTCAGAAAGAATGGATTAAGTGGAAATCCGGCAGAGGGAAACACTAAATTGCGATACAACTGAGAGAATTGGAAATATTGGGCAGGATCCATCTTTGGCAGCGCATCATGTAGGAACTGCTGTTGAGCCATCAACATTTGTTGGTTCTTTTCGAAAATGTCAGATGGTTTTCCGTCAATGTGGTTGTCTTCGGTTTCTTGTTTTAAATCGGATGCGACTTTCTGTTTTTTGCTTAAATCTAAAGCATCCATACTTAGATCCATTGGCTTTGTGTCAGCCCGACCATCTTCTGATTTGCAATCGTCAATTTCGTCCAATTCTTCGTCACTATGCACAGACGATTGAATAAGCTTATCCAAGCTCTTGACCTGAATTTTCGCAGCGGTATTTTCCGGCGGCGTCATGTCATTCATGTGAGAGACTGGTGTGCTTCTGTCCTTTGGACCATGATCATCCTCGCTTTCAAAGTCAGGAGAGCTAAACATCTGCAGTTTCTTGGTCGGGTCTTCGCAACTCGAGTCCTCTGACGGATGGTAAATGATAGCTCGCTTAACTTCATCTCGGGTGCTTTTACCATGGCGATTCCGCAAGTGGCGTTCACAATTGGCTTTTGTCGTAAAAGCATAGTTGCAAATAGCACACTCGTATGGGCGATCCCCATTGTGGGTTCGCATATGGCGTATGAGAGCAGCTTTGTCATGTATTTGGAATGGACACATGTTACACATGTATGGGCCGGGACCAGCAGAGCTCAGATGAATTCTGTTGTGACCCTTGAGAGCACGTAAGTTGGGGAAAACTGCCGTGCACAATTTACATGGAAATTCTCCGCGAAG
The DNA here is from genome assembly GCA_026546915.1 of Sylvicola fuscatus. NCBI lineage: Eukaryota > Metazoa > Arthropoda > Insecta > Diptera > Anisopodidae > Sylvicola > Sylvicola fuscatus. The sequence continues at coordinate 16,244 of JANSTS010005429.1, read as the reverse complement.
CTTCATCTTACGGAATTCCGATGTGAATGCGTCTTGAGCTTCCTCCTCCTCGCGACCATAGATGTCTCTGGTCTGCATCGGAGGCATTGACTTGTCAAGCTCATGCAGGAAGCTGCCACCGCTGGATGTAACATTCAAAATTGATTGGATGTCAGCCAAATCTTTGTTGGAGTCTCCACTCATGTGACGATAGGTCGACGAGTCATCTTCGGGCTCTTGCTTGTAACCGTGATAGCCGAGTGATCGCTCCGAGAACCTTGGCGATGACATTGTGTCCGAATGGCCAGCACTTGGTGTAACCATTGATTTGTTTTGTAAGTCTAAGTGAGCAAAAAAGTCATCACGTCTAATCTCCTCGTCGTATGTCTCAGAACTGTGTCGCTTGCGAACAGAGAAGTCCTGTGCCCGATCAGCGGCGCCACACGACTTGACGTGCATGTCTACTGCACTGGTGCACGGGAAGGCGCGCATGCACTTGGGACATTCGTACTTCTGATTTGTGGTTGACATCCGCAAGGTTTTCTCACACATTGATCGGGCAATTAGAGGAAACTTCTCGCTGGTGAAGTCGACAAAGTTGATGTCAGTGAAACCATGGGTAATCTGAGGCGCCTTCTGCGTTACACCGCATTTGTGCGCGTTCAGTGTCTTATGGCTCTTGAAAACCACCTCGCAGTGTCGACATTTCGCCAGAATGTTGGGATGTGCATTGTCAAGGTGGGTCTCCAGTAGGACCATGCTGCGAAAATCGTTGCGATAGCACACTGGACAGACGAACTTCTGCGCCGCTGTCTCAGCTTCTGGTGGGCTGCTGCGGTCACTGATGATGTTGTTGTTGTTGATTGTTTTCAAGCGTCTCTTTAGGCAGCTACCCTCGTCGTCGTTGCTCTTGCGTTTGATGTCCATTCGCGTGGAATTGTACTTAATGTGGCTGCCAGTGCTGCCAGTGGAGTCTGTGGAGCCATCACTCTCGTAGTTCTCGCCATCTCCTCGCTTCTTGTGCGTTCGCATGTGACGATGCATGTTGCCATTCGTGGTGAACGTCACATGACAGTAGGTGCATGTGAATGGACGCTCTCCAGTGTGTACCAGAACATGGCGGTCAAGTGAAGATGATGAGGATAAAACCTTTACAAATACATTAATTTCATATTATTTGGTGTCAAAAACCGTCGAAAATTCTAAATAATCTAAATGTTTTTTTTTTAGCAAAAACTTACCTTCTTGCAAACTCTACAGGTAAAGTTGTCCGAAGATCCATCCGAGTTGTTATGGCCACGGATGTGCTCCGTAAACTCGTGCTGTGTTATCAATATCTGCTCGCAAATGGGACAAGTGTACTTGACATCTTCTCGATTAATCGACGAGTCGATGCTCGAGTTGATGTTTTCGCTAGTGTCCACAAATCCCGAAGAGTCGGTTTGAGATAAGTCTTGAGCTTTATCTGTGCGATGATGGTGATTGTGATTGTTGTTGTTGTTGTTGTTGTGGTGGTGGTGATACTGCGAGGAATTGTTGTTCCGCAAAATCGATGACAATCTAAACTTTTTGCGATCCGTCTTTGTACGGATGGCAATGCTGGGCACTTTGGTGGCGGCCACATGTGTTGAGCTGTTGTGCTGCGTGAGATTGTCACGACACAAGAAGCTGTTGTCCTCCATGTCGGACTCGTAGTCCTCGGACTCGTTGCGCGAATGTGTCGACATCGCGGTGTTGGCGGTAGAATTGAATTTGTCACTGGTGTCCATCGGCTCAACGGAACTGTCAGAGTGGCTGGATGTTCGGCGATCGGTAGCTGGTGAATTATGTTCCCATTAATATTCATACTTCGCACAGAATTTGGGCAACCAAACGAAAATCAAGCTTTTTCAATACTTACCACGTGTTTTTTCCATTTTTTTGCTTCTCATTTCAGTTGAAATCAATATGTCAAGGGTTCTTTGGATTGTCTGCAAGAAAATGGAAATAAGAAGATTAGTTCTGCTGTCTCATAAAATGTAGTGTAAAGTTGATGATAATATTGATAAAGATATAAAATTAAAGGGAATAAACAAATCGGAGAAGCTGCTATGTTAATAGACAGACGTTTTATGAAGTGCAAATGTTTATTTTACACTTTTTACCCCAAAATAAATAAAACAAACATGAAGGATTTGTATAGATGACAACATAAGATGACGCAACTTAGATACTTGAATATCTAGACTAAATGTTGTTATCATTCACTGCAATCACTGAAATCAACGGAAAATGACGCATTCGGGAAACCACGGATTTGTTGGACCAATTTCCAGAAATACTGAAAACTTTAGTCACTTAATGTCAAGATGTGAGAGAACAATTTATTGCTTTGTATTGGAAAAATCTTTAAAGATTGCGATAGAAAGATGTTATTGATCAGTTTGCCTTATCTATTTAATTGATTTACGTATATTTCCTATAAGTATATGATATGAGTTTGCCCTTCGCTGTGTGTGAGTAACAAAATCCCATCAGGTTTCTTTGTGCAAATATACTTGAGAAAAAGGTGCTCTCGGGGCCTCTACTAACGCTTAAAGTATCCGCGCACGGCCTGTGCCTTTATTGACAGAGTCAGAAGATATAGAATTGGCTTGACTCATTTTTATCTCGTGATCGTGCATGTAATCTGTCACACATAGCTCACAATTTATTTCAAATATTGATAAAAGGCGTCAATGCGTGCGCGCATCGAACAGAATTAGCTGGAATCGAACACACATATCCAGCACCACTCCTTTTTCGTTCGTCTCACGAGTCGCTTATACCCTTTGGATATTCGTCTAAAAATCAAATATTCAATTTGATGTGATGTTTGCCCAAGATTACTGTTCATTTTCTAGCTGGCCCATTCAGGAATTGGCACAATATTCCAAGTAAGTAAAAGTGTTAGGAGCGCGAGCAAACACTGCGACTGCCACGCCAATCCATGGTGACTCACATGACAGCTTTCCAAATAAGTGGAAAATCATCGCCAGGAATTAACCAAGGGAAAACACAAATCGAAGAGTGGCGCATGCACACGGATCAGATTGATATGGGTGCCAGAATCAGTGTTATCACAGCAGCATGTGTGTACGCGTACGCGAAGAAAAACAGAAAATCTTTGCCTAGCTGTTTACCTCACCATCACCATCGCATATTTGTAGAAATTCATTTCATATTTATCTGGTGCCGCCTGGCCGGCCAGTGCCGCGGCTTTAGTGGAATAAATACATTTATAATATAATCGATCTGTTGTTGTTTATCTCCAGCTTCAAAAAAAAAAACATTAAAAAAAAATTGTACTTAATCCAGGTGGAATTTTTATTTATTTATGAAATGATGATCACAATTCCCATTATTCATCACATCTGCTGGTGAGCGCGAGCGCGAGTGCGAGCGCTTATCAATTCGCGTGTCGAATTTCGATGTACAAATTCTGTGGAAAATCTTTGTAGTTCGCCGATTTGATTAAAGATAACCGTCGATGTCTGAAGATTTCAATTGTATTTAATTAAAGTTGACGCACTGCATGGACTCAGTATGGGCACCGCGTGCATGTATCGAAGGTGTGATGATCTTCTTGTGTCACCGCGTTAAATGTGTGATACGGGCATTATTAATTTGCTATCACAAATCTCTCATCAATTCAACTAAACATTGATGAAGCTCACACCTCGCCGCCGCCAACAAACTAACAAGTTAATTATCACTTATCGTACCTGCACAATTACCAAATACCAATAGTCGCGGTGCGCGGGTACTCCGCCAAAGCCCACCAAATTATTTAAGGTGTGTGTTTATACAACAATAAATATGACTAATAACATCTCGTCTTCCTCTCCAAGCTCTCTTTTCTAATTTACTTGAAAATCACATTAAGTTTATCTTCCAATTTTTTTTTTTCTTTCTGTCCGCCTAGTTAGTGTTTTTTTTTTTTAAGAAATGATTCGCGTCGTGTTGCTCGTCTTATCTATTTATTTTACCGGTGCGAGTCTTATCTTGTTGATCAAAATTTTAAGGATTGGGAAGTATCGTATTGACAAAGACATGTTTTCTGATGAAATTATTAATACCAATATTCTCAGCTCTCATCACTCTAAGTATACTTTTTATCTTCAGAATGTGGTGTACATGATTCAATTTCCTGATATGACTTTTGGACAAAGATACTCAGTAAGTCGCAGTAACGATGCATCGGCATCGCCACATAAAGATTGGAGCATTTCTAAAGCGAAGCCATTTTTTATATAGATAAAATGTTGAAACGAAAAAGTCTAGAAAAAATTAACGTCTTAACTTCGACGAACAATTATCGGTGATTTTTCCCATTTGTTTAACTGATAGCTTTTTTTTTGTTGGTATTAGAAAGTATAAAATTTCTTATTCCTTCATCAATAATATAATATAAATAAATAAATATTTACCCTTAAATAATTGTTGAAAATCACGTAAAAAAATTGTTATAAAAAAATCCCCTTATCAGACAACTTTATCTCATTACTATAGAAAAAAATAAATCACTCAATTATGATTCACAGGTTTCTCAGGTGCAGAAACGGAACCTGACAATAGTTAGGGCGTATTCTGTTGACATTTTTGTCGCATATACAACAAAAAAAAATCAATAAAAACCACGCAATTGAAGCATTTTCCGCGCGATTATCAGTTGCTTCACCTTGCATCTCGCAACGTCGCATTATACCCAAAGGAAACACGAAACTGAATTCTAAAAGAAAAACTGATGTTAATGAATAAGTGCATCTTAATCTGGCACAAAAAATTAGCTGCCATTGCATTTACAAAATACTGTGACTCGTCGACAAAGCCAAAATGTGATGGCCAAATAATATTTATGACATTTACCATAAAACGCGCGCATATTTGTCTATAATTACACAAATACGAATGCAAGTCGCAGCATATGTCATGAATCATCACGAATGAGAATACTGGAATGAGCGAGAGCTTATCGGCGAAAGCCATAGAAGTGCGACAATGAAGCTGAGCTTAGAAACGACAGACACAATTGATTTCAAATCTTATGACGGCCAACCACCAATACATCGATGCATGTTTCGAATTTCCCATGAAACCAATTAGGATTGCACCTGCTGGTCGCGACTCTCGAGTCGGAGGCGACAACACACACAAAAAGCGCATATTTATTCGGCGGTCATGCATTTTATGTGGCGTGTAAAATTCTGCGTCGCGTTTTTTTCTGTGTATAGGGGCAGCTCATGAACCCGCACCACGCTGAAATTTGGAAGCGCGCACCCTCCCCAGTTTTAACCACAGTTGTCCTAACGACCAGCACTCACAATTTTCTGCAGTCGCCTATTATATGGAAACGCCGCAGACACAAAGCAATAATATGCAAAGGTCGTTCCGCAGCGAAACAGGTGTGAGGTTAAACAATAAACAGCATTAATCATATACATGAATATGGACGTTTTTATGTATGTAATCGAGAAAATGCTCGTTCTCATTTAAATTCATCCAATTAAATGCATTGTCTGCCCTTTTTAAGAGTTGATTTGGAACCAGTTCCTCCACAGAGGGATGCCATTTTCTATATATAACATCATTTCCACCCTCTATCCATTGACCCTTTGTTATAGCTGCAGTTGAGAAAGTCCTTCTTGTCTAAGCGGACAGGAGTTTCCTTAGTAACCAATCAATAGAGACCGTTGGCAAAAGTTTCACCATTCTATCTACCCCCTATGTATATGTACAGTGGACTTATGATTGTGTGTAAAGAGTCGAGAATTTATGCAGATTGTCAGTACGAGAGCATAATTTCAGTTGGCAGAGTAAATGTCCTGCAATATGTGCATGTTTTGAGGCAACTTTATGCTGCTGCAATTTTAAATATGCGACAATGCGGCTGCTACACAAATGACAAATGTTTCGGAAGGACTGTTACGTAATGCTCCTGAATTTCGAGACCATTGCTTTGGAATATTGAAAGATTCATAAAATGTTCTAGAATCTACTGCTGATACCGAAATTTTCTATTACATAAATAACATAAACAATTAGTTGGAAAAGTTTTCCTTCTGAAGAAAAGAAATAATAAAAAAAAGTAGAAACCATTATAAAATCGCAAAAACGGTATTCCCATGCCCAGAACTATCTAAAAGAAGCGCATTAATAAAGGACGCACACATCGTCCCAGTCCAGTGAGTTTTCGTCGTCGCATGGCGCAGTTGCCACTCGCGGTTGCCATAGCTTCTTGCTGATGTCAAACATACATAAAAGCCCCCTTTTGTATGTACAACATACATAGCGTCGTGCTTATCCGCACAGCGTTCTCGCCGAAGAATGGGCAACCTCCTGGACGACTCTACGTGGATTGGTACTGATGCATACATAACTGACTATAAATGTAAAGGCATAAGCTGCTATTCCCAGTAAGTTCTCGAAAGTGATGCGAAGACGCGGTGCGCGGATACATGACTGCGGCTCAACACGAATATATGTATTTAACCAATTGGGATCCATGTACACCGCAGCTCCGCGTGTTTAATCGCCAGTCATCATCTCCGCTCCTACATTATGTACAGCGCTATGTTATTTATATGTAAACGTCGTAGCCAGCTCGAATGCCGCATCCACCTAGAGCTCGATGCGGTGAATGTTCATAAAATTCAGACGTCTGTACATATATTTATGTTGCTGGAAGTTGGGAGAATGAGAAAAGGCAATCTTATTAGGCAGGAGCATAAACAGCTTTCAGCCAACAACATATAAATATATGAAGGCCTATATCTGCCCGCTATGTATTCGTTGGGGAGGGAAGAAAAACAGACAAGTACATGTTCCAATTTGGCTGTGGCATGAGTTCAAATTCAGCCGGGGAAGAGCCTGGCTTCGGTTCGTGCGCCATTTACCAGCGCGAGTTATTCATGAGTCCATGTAAATGACTACAGCCACATTTTACATAAGGAACGGAGGATATGTTCGCTGCGTGAGTGTTTCAAAATGTAATCTTGTGGGGCTTCACCGACATCAGGCGAAGAGGGTTGTTTTGTTACATCGCATTGGTGCAAATGGCTCTGCCAGATACATAACCCACCCCTATTCACAGGGCTGTGCGGGGGTGGACGCCGCGTCGTCGTCGTCGTCGTCGTCGTCGTCGTCGTGATCATCGTATCACGATGATGTGTTTTGCTTTTTGCGCTTTGCTGCAAAGAAGCGCCATTGTGTTTGTGTGTACAGATGGGAGTAAGGAGGCGCGCTGACGGTGGCAAGAAGCTTTGTGCGGCTTTTTGTTTAAGATGACTCCGCAAAAAATATTGATTAGTTTCCTTTCGCCATGGAAAAGCGCCATTTCAATGGAGACAACGAGAGGAACAATCCATTTTTAGAGCAGGGAGTTTATGCTACCAAAGGAGGTGAAACTAATTCCGTTTTGTGCTCCAGTTTTCTTGTCTGTGAACTTGCGAGTGTTCTTACATTCCCATCGATTAAAGAATTTATTATTTAAATGTTAATTGTTTTAATTTTTAGATTAATTTTTTTGATTTTTGGATTTGAAAAGATAAAATCACACTTAGAAAAATCTTAAATCTTACTCAATTAACTTTACTTATAATTTCTACAAATTTTCTGAGAAATATTATTTTGGAAATCACTGAGAATAACATAAGTTTTATTGGGCAATCACGAAATAATGACTTTATATACACTACAGACAAGCAATAAAAAGACTCTATCCGTCTTAGCAGAGATAATTATCTGTAACAATGCTGTGCCAAACGACTCCAGAAGGGCATCATCAGACTGTACATTTAAATGAATCTTCAGCATTGCCACGATTATAAAGACAACTCGGCTCTTAGCTACACATAAATAAAAGAACACTTATTGTACATAAGTAAATGACTTTGGCGAGGATGACGAACAGGAAAGATCCGAGCGAATCTCTTAACATCTCTTGTTGTCCAAACGCACCCAATCGTAACGAAGTAACAATTTTTTGTTCTTATACTGCCAAAGAATAAATGGCGACCTTTTTGGAATCCGTGCGTTCTGCAGCAGTCGTCTGCTCGTACAGAAATCCTCCTCTCTCTCCACATTTGTGTTCCTTTTTGTTTAAATACGTTTATAAGAATAAATTGCCCGGCAATAAACAATAAGAACATAATATAAAAAAGCTGCACTAAGTAACATATGAGGGGGCGACACACCGGCGAATTATGTTCTATGCAGCACTTTCAGATGAGCGCATATAAGACGCGTTCGCTGTATTAAGATAAATAATGATGTCTGACCAAGATTTCCTCTTTGGCGTTCAGATAAACATCTTGTATATTGTTATGTACAAATTATGTATATACATATATGTAGCTATTTCGTTCCCCCTGGCATGGCATTTGTGTGTGCACGAAGACGCCAAGCCGCGCGCCACATTGTGAGCGTCCAACACCGCACATTTCAAGGTTAAATGTTCACCAGCATGAATTTATGTGTATTGTTAAAAGCTCAGAACTCATTACAGAGCCGTCATTTAGCATATTATGTTAGCACTGGGTTTGAGAAAATAAGCCGGAGTCTAGATAATCCAATTGGATTCATCTTATTTGTCGGCGAAGCGAGTCGATTTTGTACGTCTTAAACGTATTTTCAAAGAAACATTTAAATTAACGACTTTGCTGCAGTTACGGCAAATTCATTAAGTGCAATGAAATGACCTAAATAGAAGGAAACCTGTCTGGCGACAATAAATCATTGCAGCAAAATTTGTTCCCATTTGCATTTGTGTGAAGTTCCTTGAGATGATTTTAATTGCTGCTGTTTATAAGAAAAGCGAAATCATAAGGAAATTTATCGAATGAAAATGTTTTGTAACGGTTTGCCAATTAGATAATAAAACTTTAAAAATTTTCCAATAAACCACAACAAATAATTTGTTGGTTTTAAATTGATAAATTGTTGGAAGCGGAAAAATCGGCGATTCCACATATCCACTACCGCATGTGTAAACGGACGTCGGACACATTAAAACCGCACCAAATCCGACGCCGCGCCACTACACACCGCGCCATTAGATTAGAAAATCACATATGCACTAACTACACATGTGCCAGCTCGGTTTGATTTGATTAGGTTCAATGTTGCACCATTTTGACACCACTGTGACCACAATGAGCTGTTAATACAACTTTTCGATAAACACTCATTCAGCGATAATAAATAGTATTCATAGAATATGGGCTGATTGTATGTATTGGTAGCGAATAGCTGCGGCATATGTGTACGAGCGTATGTGGAGCGCTGATATGGCGCTGGAATGGGAGCAAAATAGACGATCGTGATGTGGTGAGAGCCTGGGATTGTATAACTATTATTGTGATTATTGACTGGAATCTGAGGTTGAACACTAGATAAAACTAAATGTTCCCACCACTTGAAGAGATTTGACGCTGTGGAAGTGGTAAAGTCAATTTGGAAAAACAGTCGTTTGGACCATTTCCACTCCCGAGATGGCAATCTGGTCATCAGCAACAAATCGGGACATTTAATCGTTTTACCAAAACACAAAAGCTACATTGGAAGGGCAAAAAGCCAAAAGGGCGCAATAAATTTGAAGAAGCCATGCTAATGACACGTCCTTTTTGTAATTCTGTTTTAGCCACGTACCAAATGGACGTATAAGGGTTTCTCAGGAGAACGAATGAGTCTCCATATACAGAATTAATTTACAAGTACGAAGCCACAAGGTGAAATAGCATCTGTCGCTGGTTTGCCTGTACTTTATACGGAAATCCCATTTGTTTCACGATATATTGACTTGTGATGATATAAGAAATCGGAAGGAAGGTAATTAATCGTCCGACTGATTCCATGCAGTGTCATATTCATATTACTTTCTGGGGATGGTTTTGAGCGGTGAGTAGGCCGCGAAGGCGGGAGTGAGGGACATGCAGAGGAACGCGAAAAACGGAAGTATAGTGTAACATTTGATCCGCTCCATCCACTTGATTCATCCGTGGACAATACGTAGTAAATGAAAAGGGATAAAACAAGATTTTGTTTTGTTTTTGATTTATACTTTAAGTTCAGACACGATAGAACATGTACACAGAAAGTGAACAGTCTGAATTGGAAAATTGATTTCAGAAGAATCGGTCTGGATAAAACAAAAAAATGCACGTTTGTGAAACATGGTCAAACACGAGCTGGAGTTTCAGCACTTAGAACAATTCTTTATAACTTTATTTTTCGATAAATATACTAATTACTAACCTTGGACCGTCGATCAGAAGTTTGGTCTATCCATTAAAAATGAAACAGCGTCTTAATTCAAACACTCACTTCATCCATTTGCTTCAAAAAATTGTTTGTAATCCTTTTTAGTATTTTCCGCACAATTCAGATTGTTTTCACGTTGTCTTTTTTTTGTATTCTAAAATTGCAAGTTTTCACCAAAAAAACGGATACGGATTTTTTCCACATTTAAACAATTTTTAGTGTTTTTTTGCTTTGTTTTTAAAGTGTCACAAAATGTATCCCGCAAATTGATGTAATCGAAGATTTACCAAAACTGATTTATTGCCACAAAATTTATTACCGCCACACAATTGACTATTAAAATACAACTAAACACTCGATAAATAAAACTCACTCTTAAATAAAGGTAAACTTAAAAAAAATATTTATAATTACTATTAAACTAACTTAAGTCTTAAAAACGTTCTGCTATAACGTCAGTGGTCAAAGAGTTTTTGTTTTTTTTTTTATTCCGAATACGCACAACAAGACGAGACAATTCGCTTTGATGCTTCTCCTGCGATAGTCTCCGGAGATGTGAAGTACTCACGCTGAGCTAAGGTGTGTGCCGCGTTTGCACCACCTCATCGTCGTCCCCAGGCAACACAATACAACTCCAGGAGCACAACGCCATCCGCACACATGCAAGCGTCGCACCGTATGTGCACGCAGCAACTCTCGCGTTTATATACTTGCACACATGCACACAGGGGTGCTTCGTGATTATTTACTTGCGACGCTGGCGAGGCAACTTTATCTCAATACAGGCGTCTGAGGAAGAGCTGTCTACGCGAGTTCTGGGCACGCTGGCACGCCTGACGCCGCGCGCTTTACATCACACTTATTGTCGCTCTGCATTTTCTCGCCGTGAAAAAAACACATGCTTTATGGTGGCTTTGGCGTATGCACACCAACATGTGCACCACCAACACAATGGGCCGCGTCTGAGCCAGCCAACTGGAGAACGACTCACACAGAATTATCCGAAACAATACAACCAGCAAACTAGCCACATATCTCTTAGGTTTAAGCGCTTATTTGCATGTGTGTAGCGTTTTCCACATTAGTAGGTAGATTGGGTGTACTTTTAGTGGTGGATAGTTTAAAGATACGACGTGTACCCTCGCCTATGATGAAAATGCGAGGACAGTGAAATTGTTCATTTACTTATATCTTACCTAAATGGTATGAGATAAACTTATTATATAAATATGAAGGCTCGCCGTTTCTGCCAAGGCGCAGCAACGCGATTTTTATTCTTAATTCTAATACATTTATTATGCATGAGAAGAAAGTTTATGGGATTTCTTGAAAAGCTCATAAAATCAAAGATAATCAATACACTTCATCTAGATTTAGATTACTGTAATTAAGGCAATAAAAATTAATCACGTACTTTAGTTAAATACCAAAAATGCGGGACAAATGATTCACTGAAATATGAGACCAATTTTTTATTTATCCTTTACATTCCTTAAACACATTCTTGTGGCACTGATTTATCATAAATTGTTTGTACTTCAATTGAATTTAGGTAAACAAATAACTTATGCATTAGTTGATTTGATTTCTTCATGAAATACTAAGGTGTTGTTAAATGCTCCTAAGGGTCAAAGCCATTGAAGGGAAGATAAAATCACAAAATTTGTTATTCTTTTTGAACAAAAAAATTAAATCTCAAGAATTTCTTTCTTCTAAATAACAAATTTTTAAGATAAAATAAATAAACTGCTTCAAGACAATGAATACAAATTAACTAATAATTCCTCCATTCAATAATTGTCTCATCTTACGGCAGTTTCAATAAATTGTTTATACAGTAATTATGTTAATGAACTGAAAGATCATCATATTTATGATTTTATGTTCATACGAATACTTTAGTAATTAATTTTTCCCAGAAACAATAACAAACAAATACACATAAGACGTCCGCTGAAGATTTTCAAGTGCTAATGATTCATTTGTAATGTTTATGACTAAATATATAAACACATTCGATCATCAATTAGTAAGCGAGAAAACCTTCTACATATGTATGTATTTTTTATGCGTCCAGCGTCTCATACGGACTTTTGCCTGCGTTTTGCAATTTCAGTCGCGCTATGTTAATGTGTCTAAAAATGCAGCGAATATGCTCGTGAAAAAGACCTCGAATTTAGAGAAACCGCACGCGCTTAGGCCCGCTATTACTAAACAAAGAAAAATAAAATCGATGGCGAGGCAATTAACCAGAACTGATTATTATCTAGGTGGGTTGCAGCAATAATAATGATAATGGAATTTTTGAGAATTGGAAATCAATGCAGCCGCTTGAAAATATGCGAGTTGATGTCGTGTCGCGTCGTCTTACAAACAAGCCGTCGACACGTCTCCGCAGGCGCTGAATGCTTACTTGACTCATCACAATGTGCACTTATTGTTTTTGTTTTTCCGCACTCTGCGAGAAATCACATCTGATGATAACTTGGATAGTTGCAGGGAAATGCATAAATGTTACCTTCATTCATGTGGAACGACAATCAATTAAATGCTCATTAGGAAATGTGCCTTTCGTAAGTGCGTCGGCGGCGAAAACAATGTACGCAGACGAATCATATGTCGCCGTGTGCATTTGCATCTCAGATGGGGCGAGAGTGCGACTCAAGAATGTGAGCTGGTTAACGACGGCACATTTTTGGTAAATTGCGGTTTTGCATCAAATTTACGTGAAGGCTAAATATTTGTAGGAAAGCGCGAATTTAAGTGCAACTACTGTGCTACACGTACGCTGATGATAATCTTTGGACGTAAAGGAAAAAAAAGTATTCTCGACATATTTTGAAAGTAAACTTGTTGTTAAGATGTTGCTATGGGATGTTGAGTGGCTTTATCAGCCCATTAACAGTTGACAAAGAATTCACTATTTATCGAAGAAAGTTAACATTTTCTTAAATGAAACAACTCATATTGTAATTATGCAATTCACTTAAAGCACTTTTAAGATGTCTTGAAATGAGGTGAAAACGGACATCCAAACTATTAATTATGCCCATTTTCCCCCCGTCATCTTGTCACAACTTGTTTTAAACATTTATGTGAATACATATAACATTATTATGCTTTAATGTGTTCCTCTAAATTTAGTTATAACTACTTTCATAAACACATTACAATCGTTTGTCGTCTTCGCTTCATATTCATGCGCTGCGGATTGCTGTATCTCGTCTTGTTCTTTTAGGTGACCTGCCACCGAGTTCGTGAGAAGATACACAAGTAAGTAAGGAGTTTTTGGTCTACAATAAACATCCAAAAACGCGCACCGTAGAACCAGAAGACAAAAGCGCGCGCGCACTTATACTCTACATTATTATAATGTCACCATAAAAAATCTGATCTGGTGAAATCTTGAAGATGTTGGTCGTAGCAAAAATTGTGTAAAGCGCCGCATTAAATGGAATCCGCTGTATATATGGGCCATCAGCGTGTGTGACAAGAGTGTGACGACTTGCGGCAGATAAAACTGAAGAACAAGCTGTGAAAGATGGACATGTTACACAAGACGCATTTAATTGTTGATGTCGCTAATGGAATAAAGACTGTAACGTTTTTGGAGGACACATGAGGTCAGGTTCCAGAACACCGCACGTTGAGCATATTTTAAACATATTATGATGCCGAATAAATGGTACCAGCTTCGAGAACTGAGGCATTTTTCTGCATACAGATATTTAATTCATTGAAAGGGTGAGAACTCTTTCTGCGTGTTTGTACTGTTTAAGGAGCTGGCTAAAGACGTTGAGAAAATTTATTGGCTATACGCTCATGAAGTGGTATAGAACATGTGAATCGGAGAAAACTCAAGACACTGAAAGACGTCCGCCCGATGAACTGCGTGTGTAGGCAGATGGGAGATAATCGTTAAACTTAAGATCAAGTGGCGTTTAGTGAATGCTAAGTATTCAAGAAAGATATATAAATGATTCAAGCGCATTTTATGTGCGTTCACAAATCACAATGAAAATTGTGTACAGATATCACGTCAGAGGAGTTAAAGATATGTTATGTACGAGCGTCTCTGAAGTCTCAGCGCCGAACATTTATTTGTTAGCGGCTGCTGTACATATGTGGATGGCATGTATA
>JANSTS010005418.1:4278-26000 GCA_026546915.1 Sylvicola fuscatus | reverse complement strand
TTTTTTTCTTCTTGGAAAGATGTTTTGCTCTGGTATCTATGAAACCGTTTATTTTTCTTTTTTTTTAATTTAACAAATGTGTTAAGCTTTTAAAAGCATTAAACTAAAACCTTTATAAAAATGACTTTTTCGGAAATGTGACATATGTCCAAGTTGTTTAACTTAGTAAAGTAAATATTATGAAATTGGTTGTAGCTGTTTTCGAGAGAAATTAAAAAAAAATGTTTTCGTCTTGACATTGAGGAAGACAATTAAAAAAACACTATAACTTGATTACGATCTATCTGTTAACAAGCGTTCGAAGCTAACGCACAGACGGACTTACACCAGACACGTCCTTTTATTAATTATATTTTAAAAAAAATTAAAAGTTGATAAATCAAAAATTAGTTTGCTTGGACCAAGGATAATTATTTGTATTCATAATAGTCGAAATTGGAAACTGCCAGCATGGATTTAACTGGTGTGGTCCATCACTGATGTCATTTGAAATATCACACTAACTTACGGAACGCATTGTACAAAGTTGGCTACTTGGTCCACCTGATAAGTCTTGGAAGTAAGTATGAGCATTGACCGAAAACTATTACAGTAAATAACCTTTTTTTTTTGTTTGTAAAACGTAGGAAAATGGTTTATCATTGAGAGGTCCGATGTTCGCCAGGGGAGTCATCTTGCATCATTCGTGAAATCACAACAAGAATGCGCTTCTGTAGAAAACAACAGACTTACAACGATCAATAAGCTTATAGAAGAAGGTTAATGTCAGGGAACTGTTTCTTATAATTACAACAGATTTTGGAAATGACTTTGCTAGTGCCTGCGCTTAGCGATTATCGAACTGTCTTATCATCGATGTCTGATGCATCTTTTTTCTATTTTTCTATAAAAAAAAGAAGATTAATTAAATAGAGGACGAATTATGCATTGTTTTTAAAGAAATGCCTGTTTTGAAAGGCTTTTTCGATATGACCGGCATCCGAGAATTATTTTAAAACACGTAGCTTTTACTATCGATACCAACCATATATAGTCCTATAAAACGGAACGGGGACGAGATCAGATTGAAGTAAGACATTATAGAAGAAATTAGAAATAAATAGTCTCTATGTTCCGGGCAGTCAATACGACCACAAAGGTAGAGTAAACTGAGAAGGACGCAGACGCTACCTTTCACCTGCCGGACTCATACATGTTATAGTTTTAGCCAATAAATCAATTTGTTTCAATTGTAAAATAACTATCAAATCATCAAAGTATCAGAAGAAAATGCTGAGAATAATTTAACTTTTCTTGATTCCTATCGATATCACGGATAAAATCTATATTCCATAAAGTTTTATTTGCTTTTTTATGTACAGTGGCATGTAAGTT
The DNA here is from genome assembly GCA_026546915.1 of Sylvicola fuscatus. NCBI lineage: Eukaryota > Metazoa > Arthropoda > Insecta > Diptera > Anisopodidae > Sylvicola > Sylvicola fuscatus. The sequence goes on along the minus strand of JANSTS010005418.1, from coordinate 24,626 downwards.
TACAAAATCATTCATTTATTTGGTTTCTTACCTTACGATGACAATTATATTAAAAAAATTAAGACATCTTCTATATATAAAATTGGTGGCAAAAATGTATAGTTTTCGATTGATAATGGCTAGTCGATTTGGCTCAATTTTTTTCTCAAGTTGTTCGTAATTGGCAGGAGTACGTTTTTATGAATTTTTGGAAAGTCCTCTAGAAAAGTCGGGAAAATGAAAAAACCATCTGACCGCACAACAAAACAAGTAGAATTCGTTTAGAAATAATTTCAATCAAGTGACTATTTGGGCTATATTGTTTCCTAAAATATTTCATTATTTTATGATATGAAAATGGATTTTTTGTATGGAAAGTTGTATTTATTTCTTCTTAGAGGAAAACTAAGAAAATTGCGAAAGGTTTGAACATTTTTGAGGGAAATTTTGCATTTTATGGCATGATTTAATGATTTTGGCCGTTGGGAGTTTGTTGTAAGGCTTGAAATATTTCAGATAATTGTGAAATTTATTGTGATGAAATAGTTTTGCGTGAATCTGGATATCTGATGGTGTTAAAATCCGGCGAGACGAGGTTCGCCGGGTCTGCTAGTTTATTATAAAAGTACTTGCTGGCCGCAGATGGGACCAGTTAGAGAAAGGGAACAGAATATGAGAAACGGGAATAGGAACAAAGCAGCATAGCAACGGTTCAAGATTCAAACAATTTTGCTACTTTTGAAAATGGTAAATCTTAAAATTTAAATTTGAATAACTCAAGAATTGTTCATACGTTTTAAATTGAAACTTTTTTTAAAATCCATTAATAAACTAAAAGCGAAGAAATCAACCAAATCTTTAACATGCAATATTATTCATACCATACATATACAATTTCTTTTACAATTTATTCAGTTCACTACTAAGTTACTAAGAGTGGATACTAAGTTGTTATTTGAAATTAAATTCGTGACCTTGAAACTACTAGCTTTGGCTACATGCGTTTTTAATGACGCAGTGCTCAATAACATTGTTAAGTATGTTTGTATCGTGGCAAAAAAGAAAAACAAGTTCATTACATTCTATGCTGTATCTAAGATTAGTCTAAAAGAAAAATTCGAATTAAATATATAAGCAATAATTCAGAGGGGGTTTTATAAAAAAATCTCTATTAAATATATATAAAATAACTTAAACTGCCAAAGAAATCAAGAAAATAATACGATTTAAGTGAAAATGAAATGGGTAAACAAAGAATAAAAAAAGTTCTGAAACAATATGTAATTGACCTAGACTGTAGAGGTTAGAGTTGAGGTCATATATTTGGAAGTTAAATACCTCGAGAGTCGCGTACAAATTAAATTTAAACTAATTACCTTAATTGGGAACATCTCAGTGTTTTGCTTCCATAGAAAACAATTTCAGAGTCAAAATACCATGACCTCAGTCAAGACGCGATCTGGCTGAAGATGTGCAATTGTTACTTAAGTAATAGGCGAGACGTAGCCTAATTATTTTAACGAAATTACTCAACGTATTGTATACATTGACCGTTCATTTTGTAGTAGATGAAGTGGACGCGCAGACGCAGTGAATCAAGTATGCTGTCTCTTGTGGTGAAAATGTGTGTGACTTTTCATAGTGTAAGATACATTTTCGCTGTTAACAAAAGAAATTGGCTAAATGGCGAATTGATGCGAAATTACTGGACATATTGTGATGACGAAAAGTCGCCAAAAATGAATGAAACATAATCCATATATTAATATATTATTATCAAATGAAGTAATAAAGCAACAAAAGACTTTGCTTGTTGTTTTTTTCCGCAAACGATCATATTTTCGTTTTATGTTTCTTATGTTGCCGTATGGATTGCGTGATTGTTTCATTGAAGGTGCGCAGCAGATAGCCGCTTATTGACCCATTGACAGACGTCTTAACGATATAAATCTATCGGTCTATCTCTTACGGAAAAACTCTTTTCACTTGCATTGCTGCGTCTGTGTTTATTTCGCTTTGTGCTTGAATTAAATGATCATCTTGTTGTTTTCTTTCAGCATATGAGGTAATGATCGCTTGTAATCGGTAATAACTCGCAAGTCGTAGTGATTATTGCAGCATAAATACTTTATTCGTAAAGATGTATTCAAAAAAAGTTTTGTCTCAACCAATGTTTATGTAAAACGCTTTACATTAATAATTCTCAGAATGTATAGTATTAACTATTTTAAAAGAAACTTAATTTATTTTTATAAAATCTAAACTCTGAGATTTCCCTGAGGGAATATCTCAATAAAAAATCAATTCTAATAATCAATTAAAGCCGCATCATTTGTTACTCTATTGACGATATCGGCCATTTCATTAGCTGAAATGAGATTTTCTTGAAATTACTTTAAATTGACTGATCGTGTGTGCTGCAGTAACCTTACTATTTAGCATAAGCTTTTATAAAAAAGACGTAATTGAATCACCCGCGCTCACGCGGACAAAGTTTTCATTTTGAAGCGACGAAAGAAGGGATGATGATGAAGCTTTCGAAGCGTAACGGCCACGGGCTCGATTCAATGAATTTCCCAATTTTCCTGAGTGCCGAGCAGGACCGACAGATGTGATGCCGCTTAGCCGCGCTGGTAAGTCTTATTCCATGAGAATCCGAGCGTTGCCTTGCATGTTTGACTATGATCTTTTGTTTATTGTTTATGTGTGAAAAACACATATGCTGAAGACAAAGAGGAATGGCTAAAAGTTGCTATTGCATGAGGACGTACTTGTGGTGAGAGCGTGCTGGACTGAGCTGGATATGGCAAAGACAAGGCTACTTATGGATTTCGTATATAAAGACAGATGATCACTAGATTGGGTATCATTCGTGTTTCATCCATTCGCTCAGCTTAACGCCATTACACTCAAAATGAAGGTAAATAGTTGCCTTCTGTGGAAGTTTAGTATATTTGAGGCGCACCATTCGAAGGATTACGTGCTTTGAAAAATTGTGTTACTTGTTAAAAAAAAATTTAGTTTTTAAATATAAATTTAATATTAAAATATTTAACATTGAAATTAATATCATTCTTTTGTTTAATCATTAGTTTTTCATTGTCGCTGCCTTGTGCTTATCCATTGCTCTTGTCAATGGTGCAGCAATTGAGAAAACCGAAGCGGCGGCGTCCGCTAAGTCTGACAAAACAGTTGAGCCAAGCGCTGACGCCAAAAAGGATAAGCGTGGACTGTTCGACCTTGGCTATGGATACGGCGGCTACGGCAGCTACGGCGGTGATCACTTTGGCTCGTACGACTTCGCCCCAACCTATTCACTGGGTGAACACACCCACTCGACCACAGTTGTGGAGAAGCCAGTGCCTTATGCCGTCAAAGTACCAGTCGCCGTTCCAGTGGAGAAACATATTCCCGTCTACGTCGAGAAGAAGGTTCCTGTTTACGTCGAGAAGCACGTTCCAGTTCATGTTGACCGACCGGTGCCTTATGCCGTGAAGGTTCCCGTGGTGCAGAAGGTGCATGTGCCAGTTGTCCACAAGGTCGCCGTCGAGGTGCCAAAACCATACCCAGTCTACTATGAGAACCACAGCCCATTGTACATCAGCTCTGGCCTCCATGACTACGGCCACCACAGCTACGGACACTCATACTCCCACTTCCACTAAACCAAGTGGTTACCAACACAGCATTTGTGTTGTTATATGATAAATTTATTTAACAATTAGTTTATGTTCCATGTTATTTTATGTTCACACAAGTTCTGTTCGCAGTTGCCACAGCATGATTTTTTTGTACATATTTATGATAATACTGAATGTCTGTGATAAAGTTGCTGCATACACATATGAACAATAAAATGATAAATGAGATTAAAATGGATTTTTTTTATTGTGTTAATAAAGCTGGCTAAGGTTTTTCGCGCGGGATAATGTTAGGCATCAGTGAGCACAAGTAAGCTTTAATAAATTGACAGGAAGGAGGTTGGGAAATCGTTCTTGAGCAGATTTAATGTTTCCTTATTTGATGAAACATTAATTTAAAAAATATGTGTTGGCCGAAGTAAGAAATTGGTTCATTATGTATCTATGATGTCTATCCACTAACCGTACTCTTTTCGTTTTATTGAAATATTTAAGCAACACAAAAACAGGCTCGCGATACAATACAATACCACAAAATAACACAAGTAATTTTGATCTTACTACCATTGAGAGTCCGAGTAACTACGTTTGGATCATTATTTTTTAATTTAAATAATAGCTAAATGGTAAGTGATGACAGACTAAAGACATTTGTGTGCGGCGGATGTTTGTGTTAGTATCTTATCAGTCGTTTATTGGAAGATGATCGGTGCTGGAATTGCATAGTTTGTGCGGTATCGAACTGCTCAGGTCTTTTATGGCATTGGCCCTTAAATCTTTGCACTTTGATTGCTTAATATTTAGTTATTTTTATCAATTAAGATGCCAGTTTCAAATTCATAAAATCAGTTTATTGTAATTAAATAAACTTGTTGTCTACCGAAATAACCGAATTTAAGAATTAATAGAAATAAGAGGACTGTTCTGTTTTGCATGAAATTGGCGATTCGTTTCAGGCCATTATCCAGAACTATTTATTTACACTAGCTAAAAATTGCTGATTATACAGAAAGTACTTTAATTCGGTCACCATTTAGATAACAAGATCCCCATAAGTTTTGACACCTTTACAAAGAAGACTTAAGCGACGAACGTCTTAGTTGGCTAAATTGCCTATACAAATTCCTTTAAGGGTAAATACGAGTTAACTAATTTAAGTAAGATGTGGTGTAAATTAAATTAAACTAGAGATAATGTTTAACTTGAAGAAATGAAAGTGTATCCAACCGCGCAACATAATTTTCTGCTGAAAGATCTTAACCGTCGATTACTTAAGCGCAACAAACGTATTATTGAAGTCGGTATATTAATTTAAATCCAACCATTCATAAAATATACTGATTCGCAACAATTCATTGCTTTCTAAGCATATTGCTCGTAAGACACGAGAGTTCAAATATAATTCACAACGTCCTACGTGTTTCTTTGGATAGGTACAATAAAAAATAAAGTTGAATTTTTAAATCTTTTTTAATATGAAAGATATATCAGCAAACATAACAAAAATACTGTAACATTTATCTACACATAGGATAACAACATCTTGCAGTTAACTATAATTATTAGTTAATATGAAAGTTTCAATTTGGCATTTGGCTTCACTCCATGAACTGCTGGCACAGCTGAAGCAACATTAATACATCCCACTAAGTCTATGTGATTAGTATTGGTAGCCAGCGCTTCCCGAATGCTGCTCATGGCTATATGAATCTTGACCTCCGCTGTAGGCATCTTCACCACCATAGCCAGCTTCAGCTCCACCGGTTGCTCCTAAATTTTCTCCCACATTTTGGTAGCTGTCATGATTTTCAGCCTCACTGACGCCCCCATGTCCAAGAGCCTCACCACCGGAATGTCCAAAGGATTCAGCCTCACCGCCGTAATTACCGTGCTCACCACCACCAAAGTGACCGGCATCATGGTGAACTGGCACCTCTTGTTTAATGTACTTGGTAACATAGACTGGGTATGGCTTTGGCACTGGATACGGCTGTGGTACTTTCACTGGGTAAGGAGCTGGGACTTTGATAGCCACCGTTTTCACAACTCTTATCACTTTCGGTGGCAAATTGTGTTTTCCAACGAACGATCCCAAGTTGATGTGTTCATGACCACCATGATCGTAGCCGCCTTGCTCGAAGATGGACGATTCTATTCCGGCGTAGGACTGAGGAACGCTGCCGAGAGCAACTATGGCGAGAATGGCCTAGGAATTGGAAAAATTTAAATGAAGATTCGTAGAGGGCGATGAGTATAAAACTTACGAAATGCAACATAATTGTTTGGCAAAAGGCAACAATTTGAAATAACCGAACTGGAGGAAAAGACTCCTAAAAGTCAACTGATGATGAAATACCCAAGACACAGTCATTTTATAGCATATTGTGCTTCGCCTTTCCATTCACGACACTTACAAGAAAGAATTATGTTTGCACATTTCTCCAAGTCAACATAAAACAAGAGCACAAGAAAGATTGTTTAATCGTCAGTTATAACAGTAATAAACAAAAAACCGTCCGAAAATCCCGCCAGATGTAATTCGAATCATCCATTCACTTTGAGTCCGCGGCGCGGCGTCAAGAAAGCTATCTCCATGCACCATGCGCCGCGCCGCGCGCTTTACTCAATTACCACAGTTTGGTCGCGCATTTTATTCTGGTGTGAGCTCAAAAGAGACGGCCGTCAAAAACCACGCTCGACCGCCACACAATTCACAATATTCAATGCATAAATGTACACGGTTCCGGTGTTGCTGTTCCACGCCACATTTCCTGCAACAAAATATGAAACACTTCTTCTTCAGCCACAATTGATAGTTTAATGAAAGACGCGACGTTTTTGCACAACATCAGCAACGCGAGGCGGGTTCCCTTTCGATTTGCGGCAGATTTAGTGCCAACAACCGGAGTACTTTCAGTTTCAATAAAACAGCCAGGAAATGCCCAGATAATTTGAATTGCGCAACTCTTTTAAATGCCAAAGGCGCACTCACTGTGCTGGAAAGTCTCTTCAATCTTTAGGCTTTCGTTCACTTTCTTTGTACCACACGTGATTGTAATTACGGCATTTGGCCAGAGAATGCCGTGTGAGTGAAAGGAATTTGCAGATTTAGTGGTCAAGGCCAGCAGCAACGTGCGTGCAAATTAATATCGACTTGAAAAAGATGGGCTAAGTGGGTTAATTTGAGGTGCTAACATTTATTGAAAATAGATAACTAACCAATTTACAATCCTGTAGATGTCAACCGCCCATGAAAATAAAGGTACTTTCTTAAAAAAACAGCAAAAATCAAACAAAATTACTTGAAGTAATATTAATTACGATTGTCCACGCAGACTCGTACACGTTTCTTTTAAAGTTTACACGCTAAGATGTGGAAATAATTAAATACATTTGTTGCTCGTAAGTGCATTGCTTTACTGTAATAATGCCACGAGTGTAACCACGTACTCTTTTAATGTTAACTCACATACGAAAACATACGAATATTATCAAATTATTACAAGCATTATGCATATTTAAAGACAAAACATTCAAGTGTAACCATCCCGAAAGTTTTGTAATTTTTCGCAGAAACCATTTTATGTTGATGCTTCCATACAGAGCGCGAGCAATACTATTATGCAATTACTTTGTGAGTATCATGCATTTATGTAACTCAGTTTAAGATGCGCAGTTAAAGTCTGGTGACATATCAACATATTGGTAATCTTATATCGTATTTCACATTGTCTTTCTGATTGTATGAACATATATACGAATTGTGTTATATTAGATAATAATTACTATTTACCATGTACAATAAATTAGTTTAATTCGAATTTGATATAAAATATTGTTAACGTTACTTTAATATATAGTAATAAATTTACTGTGTTTTGTGATGATCCAATAAAACTTAAAGTCAAGTCTTAACGCAAAATTAAAATTGGTTGACGTTGAAGAAATTTCTTTATGATATATTTTGGCAAAAGTTGTAATTGTCAACAAATTTAATTGATAAAAAACGTCCTAGAATATTAAAAACGGTAGGTTCTTTTTTTTAAAGAAAAATAAAAAACAAATTTTTTAGAGTTATTAAAAAGATTAACCCTGATGAATTCTATTAGTTGTCTTAAGAAAATTCGTTTGGTAAATATATAAAATATTTAACTAAAGTCATAACGAAGCGAAAGATTCAGACCCTAATAGGGTCGCTTTATAGTGCGAATAGTTTAAGATCTTGTGATTTTTGAGACTTTGACAAATAAAGGGCACAACAGTTAACATACATACGCATATTCACCTTAGGTCGACTGATGAAATTACAAGTTAATTGTTAATTATTGTTGAATTATATTTGCTCTTGGTTACCTATTACATGAATATGTTTAAACTTAATGTATGCGATTCTCTGTTGGCCAATAATTAGTTCGTATATTTTAAAATTGGCAATGTGTTAATTTTTTTGAATTAAAAATTTCGCATATTAAATGTGAAAATTATGCGGGATGAAAATTGCAAAGAATACGTTTTATGCTTTATTGTAGTACTCTCAGATTATTGTGAAATTTAATGATTATTGTACGATGCTATACAATTTTTACAACGAAAAAACACGCGGCAGGGAGGGTCGAATTAATAGTATATATACAGGTACAACTACTAGATGTGTCCTAAAGTTGAAAAATAATCTTTTTAACAGGCAGTTGAACAAATTTAGCAAAGTTGTTAGTCTTAATAAGACCTCTAGCACGTCGGCAGGCGTCCGCTCTTTTCGCACAAAGACATTTGACATGTGTGAAAAAAAAATTCAACTTTATCTTTACCAAAAAATTATTTAAAAAATACGTTGAGTTTTTTTCATTAGTAAAAAAATTTTCTCACTGTTTAAATTTGTTAAATCTCTTAGATAGAATTAAATTTTACATTAAAGAAAAGATGAAGCATTAGCTTGGAAATAAGATAGTTTAAAAAATGTTTTATTATCAAGGTCAGTCAGCTCTTATTTGATCGTCGCGTCGATGAGAATTAAAATGTCTGATCTATCTTAATGTAAGCAACGTGATGACCATATGTTTTTCATGAGCTACTAAGTAACTCACATCACTTAGTTTACATTAAACGAACTAAATTCAAGCGCTTTATTATCTAATAGTTATAACATATTCTCACTTAATAATTCACATTAAACACATGAGAAAACTAAAATTATTGTTAAATAAAGTGAAAATTTATACTGATAAACTGGATGGCGCTCATTTAGTTATTTGGTGTAGATGGTCTTTTGCTAATCTTTTGCGGCGGATCTGTTGAGCCTAAAAAAAAAGGATATTGAGTATGTATGTGATTGTGTTGCCCCTTTTAGATGACCGAAGGCCAAGTGGACGTAGTTTTATCAAAGACTCCATCGATTTCCTTTTTGGTCAGATTGCTAAAATTATTTAGTTCACAAGGATTTCTATTTTTCAAAACTACAGTACCATATACTAACATCACAATTTCATCGGAGTCTTACAAGGATGTGCTGGGTTATACAAAACTATAGTTTAAGAATCATCAAGTTGGGAGAAACAGATTTTTCAGTTTTTACAGACATTCGAGGCTCCAGCTAATTTTAGACAACATTTTTATTATATTTTAACATTAATTTAGTGACACTAGCATTGAAATTTATCACATCTCCCAAATTCAAGGTGTCACCAATTGATTTTATGTTGTCGATAATGTCTTCCTCAATTTTTGTTTTATATTTGTCTAGCTGGTGGGATGTCGAGTAATGAGGCGCTTGAGCAAGTAGTGATGGCGATTGTTGATACGATGATACGGAGGGCTGGGGTGATGTTTGTGGTGTGGTTGTTGAATGTGGTCGCTGTCCTGGATAGGTTTTCAGCGTAATTGAATGATATCTTGATATATCTTGACGTCCATCAGTATTCTGCTGAGGGGTAACCTGACGCATAGCAATCTTTGGAGTAAAACACGAACTCCTAGCTATTTGGGGATTGCTGCGGACCGCATAATGCATGAATTTGGTGGCTTCATACCAGCACCAAACAGTACTTTCTCCACCAGAGCTGGCTTGTCCGCGACGAGCCATAAGCGCTTGTTTTGTTTTCACTATTTGTGCTTTAATATATTTTATCTTGGCCAATATATATGATCCTGAAATATGTAATCATGTTTTATGCAATTCATATAATAAACTAATGTTTACATTGACCGACCATTCACGGGGGGTACAAGTGTTTGTCCAAACTCTTCGCATTCCTTTAGTTTTTCACTGATGTTTTTGTATTTTTTGTGACCCACAAAGTACAGGTGTTCCTTCCCCTTCAAAAACTGAATTATTTTTTCGAAATTGCACTAAAAATTTCAAAAAAATATAAATTTAATTGCAATTTAAATATTTTATAAATAAAGCGCACAAAAACATCAATAACTATCTCAAATTGTATAACATACCTCTTCCATTTTAAAATCATTGGTGTTTATTATTGTTTGGTAAATTATAAATAAATGTAATCATTAATCCCTGAACTGTCACAGCTGCTATTGATTATAATACTCTCATTACAGCGTCTACTATTTATTAGTATATATATTTGATGACTTTTTCAGTTTTTATATAATACTCATATAGATATTACATATAGATACTCAAATTGACATGACAAACCAATCGCAGACCAAAAAACAATATATATTCCACGCAAAATTCAATATCAATGAATAATATATATTTATATAAATCTAATAATAAACATATATATAATATTTAATTTACGACTGATAATATATATATATATATATATTATGAAGCCGCAAATGTCAGAATATTCTTTTTCGACGTCCTGGAATTACAATCGCACTTAAAAATATTATTTGGTTGGAATACTTGTCTATTGAGATTAAAGCTTGCGTTATTGTTTTTTATTTTTGCTCAAACCTGAATTGTTATTCTTCATCTGAGATTAAACCCGGTGCATCGATATGGAAGGTAAATTTTTTATCGATACTTTATTTTTTTAAATTTCAAATGTTCCAAACATTTAAATTGTATTAACTTCTGCTTTATCTTTACATTGGTAAATAGATATTTCCCTTGTTGATACGGACGCGCCTATAGATATGGACATGCCAATCGACATTGACGACATGATGCCCCACCTACAATACTCCGACTCAGACGAAGAAGCTGCAGAAAACTCATCTGAATCTAGTTCAATTTTCAACGACAACGAGTCCCTGTCGTCCACTAGCAGCGGTGCTGCCAAAAGCTGGCTTGATAAGGAACTGGGAAATGACAAAAAAAAATTGCATTCAAAACAGCAAGGTCATGGACAATTTCAGGGACCAACTATGTCGTTGAATGAAAAGAAAGTAGCGGGCACTCCATCTATACGTCAAATAATAAAAAAAGGTTCACCCATGTTTGGAATTGCCAGTAACGTGATTGATGTAGAACGTGATGATTCTGCTGGTGACACCGCGACAAGAACAGTTGTGGCTACAGCTGGGAGAAGCAGTACTGACAAGAATGAGGAGCAATCATTCGCATCAAGCGCATTCACCGACGACACGAAGAGGCGTTCACGGAAGGCAAACCACTCAACAACAAAGCAATCTGCAATTGAACTGTACACTGAAGTTAAGGGACCATCCTTACTAGCCGATGCTCACGACAGAAAATTGATGACCATGATCCAAAGGGTCGCCTATTTGCGTGCCATGATTAATTACAATTTCATCAAAACTGATTTACCAATAGTTGAATTTAAAGCTAATATTCGCACGCCTGTAACAAACATTCAATTGCTTACAGAGGAACTTCGCAAAGACTTTTAGGGAGTAAATTTCTCAAATACATTGAATAAATTATGTATAATAAGATTTGTCATCTTAGAATTAATTCAGCAGTTTTATACTAAGGAAAGTTGTAGTAGACATTTTTTATAAAATATAAGTACAAAAAACCATAAAGGGTATTTCTACCTATATTTTGTTTTAATTAATTCGTCCGTGTGCGAAATATAATGAAAAGAAACACGAGAAATAGCATTTGTGAAAAAAAAGTTTTACTTTAATATTAACATAAAATATATATGTATACATATATTTATGACATATATGGTATATTTATGAGTTATGAGTTATGACGTATAAAAAAAGTAAACACGAATTTACAATTCAATTTCAATTTTGGTTCGAAAAAACGCGGTCTTTTCAATTTATTATTTCATAGATTAAAAAAAAAGTTTTTGATCTCAAAGTTGCATAAATATTATTTATTTTAATTAATAAATAATAATATTTATAAATTATTAATATTTATCGAACACTACGGGGAATAGTTTTTGCTGACCACCTAAACATATATTTTTTCGACAAATGCCAAGTGACCGTTAAAAATTGTCATAATATGAAAACAGCGGTAATTACAATAATTTGGTAAAATTAAATTGGCTGAAAATAATATGTTATAATATGATATATTTGCCGGATAATAATTACAGTTATTTTTCGATCAATTAAATTTGGAAAAATTAATTTCAATAATAATAATCTTGATAATGAACAAACGAAATACGCTTACTAAAAGTCATTTTCATTTCTGAGTTTACTTACATTATTTTCTTCGTGCACATTTTGGGAAGCACGTTTGATGTCACATCGGACATTTGTATCGTTATTAAAAAAAAACAATTATAAATTATTATATTATATTATATTAGGTTATTTTAAATTGTATTGTTATTATATTATTTCATTTACATATTTATATTTGTAAATAATTACGAAAAATATCGAAAAATCTCAAATTTCTAAAGGATTATTGTCGTCCGAGAATTATCCATTAAACAATGAACGCATCGCTATGCTTCCATTTAGTCTGGGATGGTAATTCCGACGGAGAATTTACGCGGTTGCTTTTGTTCTTAAAACAATTTATGTCTAGTTGCTCGCACTCTTCCTTAGAGTTTGGGCGCAATAATAAAGGAATGGGCACCACGCGAAGAAAGCTTTATCAGCGATACAATGGTACGAATACATTATGTGGCGCCTCAGAAGCCGGCTACCACCACGACAGAATTCGCAATTTATAAATTTGCAAATTATAACGCATGAAAAGAAGTGTTCACATTTGATAGTTTATATTTATACCCATTGTGAACTCTCATTGTCATTTGTGTGCGGATAATGTTTAAATATCAAATACAAACCGTCTGAATTCTTTCCATATTTTATATGAATGAGGTGAAACATTAGAACTTTTATTACAACAAAATTTTAACTCATACATACGTCTAATGGTTCAAATTTTACCTTACAAAAAAAGACATTGCACTTGCGATAATGTGACCTAATAAAAACCGAGCATGTTCATGTTTGCGAATCGTTCATCTTTGCGAATGCCACAAATTCAGTATAAAATGTGTTGTAAGAGTACATGGAAATTTAAAATGTTTGGCATTCTGACGTCACAAGAAAACATGCCATAAATACTCGAATGCCACACATTCAGCTCGCTTAAAAATATCCAATATTTGCGGATTATACGGATTGTCAATTCTGCCATATATGGCACTGCAAGTGACAAAAGTATTTCTAGCATTTGTTTTTTGAGTAACACCACATACTAAAATTTGGTTAAGTGTGATGAAGCCGTTTATAGGAGCTATGGCCATAACGTACGTACGTATACGTCCGGACATACAGTTTTGGTCGCACAGACATTTTTGCTCGACCACTTTTTTTTAAGTTCAGGGGCTGTCAAAACATGTTTCCTCATCAATATAGATTTTTAGTTATATACGTACCAACCAGATCGGATTTTTTTTTCAAAAAAAAACAAACGATATAGGGCAGTATATGTCAGGGAGAGCCGGCGTAAGATTTCATATATTGTAGATCAAATTTCTGGGTGTACAAAGAAAAATTACTTTATAGATTATAAAATTTGAAAGGCTGAGATTTAGAAAATGTGACATATGTCAAAAGACTAGTAAAAGAAAGTTTAAATTTTTTAATTATAGTTTTTCATCAATAACTAGACCTGGAGAAACCTGACCTTAGGAAAAAAAAATTTACTCCTCGACACGTTTTGGCATTCCCTGAACCCAAAAAAATTGTCGAGAAAAAATGTCTGTGAATCGAAAAATGTACGTCCTATGTACGTATGTAATGGCCATAGCTCCTAAACGGCTTGAGAAAACTTAAACAAATTTTAGTATGTAACTCGAAATCCCTAATCTTTATGGTATAATAATGTTTTACATAATTATAGAAGTCAGCTAGGCAAACAATTTAAAAAATGTGTCAAGGTCATTAACATAACTTTTCAACTTCAAATATCGATTTGTTTTTTCTATCTTTTAAACCATTAACTTTTTAGTAAATATTTCATATATACATTATTGTGTCAAGGTCCAAAAAAGAATCCTTCAAGGTTAAAAACGTTGACGTTGAGGTTTCTACATTAACAAAGGTCTTATTTAGACTGACAACTTTTCTGAATGTGCCAAGGTCAAAAAACAATTATTTCAAGGTCAAAAAACGATTTTGAGTTGAAAATAGAGTTTTTTCTGCTACATGTAAAAAGTATTACTTTTTGGTAAATTCTTTTGCTTGAGAACACATCTAGGTGTTGTACGTATATAACTATATAACTATTGAACCGGCTCTCCCTGCCACGTGTTTTTTTTTGTAAAAATACTTGAATACATGATCATATAACAATGAGCGGTAATATATTTGTTACCATCTGAGAAAAAAAAGTCGAGGAAAAATGTCCGAGCGACCAAAGATGTATGTCCGTACGTATATGTACGTACGTTATGGCCATAGCTCCTATAAACATCTTGATTTAATTTTAGACAATTATTTCTTCTCTAGACTCTCAAGACTAACAACTTTGTGAATTGTGACTTATGTCATTTCTATTCTTTTATAATTGAATTTACCGCGCTTGGTATGGTTTTCTAAAGTAGCGTTGAAGTAATTAGAATCGCTTATTTGGTTGGCGCTGCCAAGTAATTTTGACGATTCACATTTTGTATGAATCCATTAAATTTGTGGCCCCAAATATCTCATAAATAGATACTCGTATTTGGGTAGGCGAAAAGCGTTACAATCAATACATTTTGTTTAGTGAATAGCGTACTGTTTTAAGTAATTTAAGAATGAGATTTTGCCAAGTTAGAATTTTGTACATTTGAACAGCATACTACTACTCGTACTATAGGCATTAAGGAAAAATAGTATGTATAATATAAAAACACAAATGCGCAAAATGGGAGCAACATTTTTTTTCCGCTATAAAATTAACTTGACCTTTCAAATTTTATAAGTATTTTTAACTATTAAAAAAAAAATGGGTTGAACCCACGAGCTCTCCTGTTTCCATCCCCTTTCTCTCTAGAATTGCAATTTAATTTAATAAAAAGACAAACTTTTACAACCGCAAGATAAGGACGCGCAGAGACATTAATTCAAAACAACTATTCAAAACCAGAAAACTAATAACGTGTGCAGTAATCGATTATTTTATCTTCACGAAACTTTCTTCATCGAAAAAACGAATTGTTCAGTCTCTCGCGGTAACAATTGTGCAGAACGCTTTTGCAGAATGGGACATATGTTGTATCAGCGTTGTTCACTATCCCCCACATATGTACGTTTATTGCATATGCAATGTGGCGATACAGATTTTGTCTGGAGCACACGAAAGCCAACTACATATCTTCCACAATTGAAAATTGTATTCAATCCAAATTAATTTACTCAGCATTCGTCTTTTCGCATTTAATTCAAGAATTTGTTTTCTTTAACGGAAACTCTCCTTTTGTATGAAGTCGAGCATTACATTTTGATGGGCCATTTCTAATCATGAGCAAAACTGAAAGTTTCACTGCACTCATTTAAAGCATTTTAAGCAAGACTGGATTTGCATTCCTAAACATTTAACTTTGTTGAGTTAAATATGCACATTCATTACGGCTAACATATTGTTATGGCATGGAAACATTTATTATGAATTTAAATATGAGAGCAAAAATTGACAAACCTTTTCTATTTACGTCTCATTAGCATTAGTACTCACTTTGTTACTCTTTGTTGCGATTGGGGTCGCAGAAGAATTCGCAATCCTTGTTGAAAAGGAAAATCTAAATAGATGACAAGAATCTGCAGAGTTAAAATACCCAAAAGACGTAATTAATGTCTTTTTACCTCTCACCGCACACGACGCGTCTGCGAATTCCATCGCACAATTTGTAATATGTATTATGTATGATTATTCTTTTGCAAAAAATAAAATGAAACTGTAATTTAATTTAAGTATGTCATTGTTCTTTTTTGCCGTATATTTATAAAACAGATTATTGACTAGAAATAGTGTTTTTAAATTGTAACCTAAAAAACACGCGACAGTAAGTACAACATAAGTCCAACTCCTAGTTGTGTCCTTAATGATTTTAAATAAAATTATAATAAACAGAATTGATGAAGCAAGAAGCAATATTATTATTTTTTTTCTACTAACATATTTTTTCGACCTTGAAAGTCTCACAATAAAAAGACCTACAATAAACTAGAAGAAATAATTGTAGAATTTTACCTTGAAAACGAAAATACGAAAACGATTTTTTGCCAAATCTAATGATTTTTAAAATAAAACAAGCTAGGTATAAGTAAGATATTAACGAAATTTTTGTGGCTCATGAATGCCTTATGTATGGCATCGCTTCTCCCGGATCCGGGTGGTTCAATTTTTAAAAACTCTGCCGCAAAATCCATCTGGATTTGAGCGATGGCTTTTATGATTTTAAAGGAATCTGTTTTCTGCGGCTTATTGGCATAGACCTTCGGGAAACCTCTCTTTATCAACGAAAAAAAAACCGTTTTTCTTCCTACAAGAATCGCATTTGACCTTGAAGATTCTGCTGACATGGACATTTTTAGCAAATTTCGACTTTTAATCACTCGTAACTAGAACGCCATATAGCTGAAAACGTATTTCCCATCAAAGATCGAATGCAATCGACGTAATTGAATCTGTCTCATGAGGTCGTTCGTTAAAGTCAATAAAGTAATCGTTTTCCTAAGTAATTTATGTTTTGCGCATTTTGGGTGTCTCAATCACACAAATTCTAAAGTATTTCATTGAGGTTTTTGGGTTTGATTTCAAACCACATAGTTCATGCTCGTTTGAAGGTGTATTCTGCATTCTGTGGACGGTTTGCTTCATTAAAGTAAATCGAATCTTAGAAAAGACGGGTTGTGGCTTTATGCTCGTAAAGGGATAGAATTGGAAATGTGCAGTTAAGGATATTTACCTTTACAGGAGATCGTTGTCACAAGGTACGATAAGATAATGCTTAGAAAATGGGGCTGTATGACCTTCTTAATTTTTAAATCTGAGTTAGAGCTGATGAAATTGAATAAGTAATTTTTCAATGTGCATATGAATTTACGATCTTATGAATATCTATTTTCAATAGAGGTTGGGATTTTGAATTTTCTCCATAATTGAATGTGACGCTAAATATTGACATGGGGCAAATTCATGAAAATTAATTTATCACAAGTAAATAATGAAATGTTATCCATTCATTAAATCCTACGCACATTTCTTCAAATAAATAAAATTGATTAACGAATTTAAGTCACCCACTGAAGTCAACCGAAAGAGTTTATTAATATATATTTTAAATTACTGTTTAGAAAAAAAAATTAAAGTCAAAATAGTTTTTTGACCTTAAAGGAATTTGTTTTTACCTTGGCATGTTCTGCAAAGTTACTGGCCTCATTAAAGTCTACAATAATGTGGAAGAAAAAATGGCGAAAAATTTAATGGTACAAAGGATAGAAAAAAAATCGGTATTAGACCTTGAAATGTTGACCTTGACATATTTTATAAAATTGTTTGCCTTGCAGGGACCTTTTATTATTTGAAACAATATTAAACCATAAAGGCAAAAGGAAATATTCAAGAAATAAAAATTGGCACATAGAACGCGATCAATTTTTTTGACAAAATACGCGTAATTGACAGCTTATTAACATAAAAAAGTAAGATGAATATTTGAGAAAAACCCGAAAAGATTTAGTTGAAAATTTTATTTTTTTGTTTTAAGGAAATATCAAAATTCCACATATTTGATTTTTTTTTCCTTTAACAAACAAAAAAAAGTTTTTAACAAAATTAAAAATACCTTATTTTGTGAATGGCTCCTACATCACATATTTCTTTCTGTGATAGCGAAGTGTTCCACAAACATTGCTTGCGAAATAAAATAGGCGACCATGTAATTCCATGAACCAAAATGTAACAAATAATGAAAATCAAGTCTTTCATACAGAAACAAGTAAATCTTTTTAAATTTCATGGGGATTTTATGTAAATTACATCATTTTTTTGGTAAGAAATTTTCGCGACAACAGCTTACGGACCTTTAAACTAAAAATCCGACCGGTACGTATAAACTCAAAACTAAATATAATTTGTATTTTAATCTATAATAGTTTTATCAAAAGAGCTAATTTTGAACATACACACATATTTTGAATGTAAAAATCGATATAATGGTTTTAATAAAGGGGTTTCAGTGAGTTAAGAAGCCAGATTTTCTTTGAACTGTTAATCTGATTTACTAATAAATTTATGTTAAATCATTTACCTTCCCAGTAAATTATACTCTTATTTAAAAGTTATTCTATTATAGAAATACATTACAGCAAATGTACGCCGAGTCGCGTTGTTTATTCCTCTTCTTAAAGACAAGGCTGTTTATACTGCAAAGGGTAAATGCAAAGAAGATGCGAAAAGGATTTGAATAAGTATCTTATCTTTTTTGTGAACATTTTCATTATTGCCCTAAAATATTAAATATTCTTAATGTGCTTTTGAGATACTAAAATACAAAATTGGATTTGTTACAATTTTTCAAGAGTAGTAATCTGTTTACAAAGTTATTCGTTGATGGATATATTGATTCGTCCTTGAACGTTTTTTTTTTCTATTGTATCTTGAATGCAAATTAATTGTTAAACTAAATTCGTATGATTTATCCATGTTGAATCTCTGAAACATATGTGGGAACCAAACACATGTCTTATATTGAATATGTGGTGTACAATTCGATTCGACAAATCACGAGTATGAGAATATAACTTTTATAAATCATTCGGATCACGTTTGATTCTGTGATATCATTCTAGTATGGTCAAAGTTTCCAAACTTGAGATGTATCTTTGATGTTGCTCACATTGTCCTACGATTAATAGGCTGCACTAATGTATAGAAAAAAAATCTTCGTTTACCAGTAGATTAGCTCAACAACTTTCTTTCGAAGAACTTTCTTGCAACAATTTCCAGTTGAATTTAGTATTTGTCGTTAAAGTAAAATACGAGTATGATATGTAAAAACGTATTATAAAATGTCTAGATCTGTCAAATTGTGGTTAATATTTAATAAGATATATGCAATACTATTAGATCAAAAATGGATAGAATAGTTTGAAAAAAGCAATGAATTGATGAACTGAATTTTAGTAATGTAAATAAATTAATCCTATTAATTAAGAATATGCACTGCGTGGCTTTATTTTATAACGTTTAAACACACTTTTTTTTATTTAGGTGTCCTATCTTAAAACACATTGATTCTGTTTTTGGTAAAAGCAGATCAATGATGGGTTTGTTTTCAGGCAATGTTGCCTAGTTATGATCTTCTAACATTTAAATTTCAATAATGCATACTTTTCGGATTGTACTTGCTAGTTGACAGCATTGTCGCTGGCCTAAACTCACGTTCGTATACGTACTGGCATATGTTTTGTCATTAAAAACATTAGTGAAGGAAAAAAAGTAATGTTTATAAAAAGTTAATATTTTAATTCTGCTGTACGTATACCATAAATATTAGGTCGACCCGAAAGTATTGTCGTATTTTGTTTTGTACATTTTAAAATGCACGTCGTTTTATAGTAAATATTAAAGAAAAATTACTTTTTTGGTTATAAAATTTGAACGGTTGATATTTGGAAAATGTGATATACGTCTAAAAAAAAAACGCGTATAAAGTTATTTAACATAATTAATAAAATCGTCGTAGCCGTTTTCAAGATAGTTCAAAACAACTAGTTTTTCGTCAATAACTTGATCAAGTGTCCTTGGGAAAACAAAAAACAAATTCTTAGATAATTTGATTTTACACCACATACTAAAATTTGGTTTACCCGCATACGAGATATGCGTGTTCCAAACGAACCGACTAACGGACGGACAGACATTTTGCTAGACAAAATTTTTGAGATCAGTGTGTCAATTTTTCTGCCAAAAAAAAAATCGGATTGTAAGATTACATATATTATTGCATTCTCGTTTATTGTAAAACGAAAGCGGATATACATAATAATATGTACATATGTATATGAAATAAAACAATTTTTTTTACTTTCTACTTCAAGCTTAAAAAGCGCTTAGTATGCTATTGACGAGAAAAAATGTGTCTCACACAAATTTGTATGAAAAAGAGGATCATGAAAACTATATAGGCCAAGACGTACGTACCGACATACGTTTTTGGTTTCACAGACATTTTCGACCATTTTTTGGGTGTCAAAACGTGTTTCGAGCGATACCTTGGGCCTTGAACAGAATATAATATTACTTTTGTATTATTACATAATACTTTAAAATTATTGATATTGTTTGATATTATTATATGAAAGGAAAATACGTCA
>JANSTS010005407.1:10886-26014 GCA_026546915.1 Sylvicola fuscatus | reverse complement strand
TTAATGATCTTGCATAACCTTTAGAGAAAACATTTTCTGATGTGGAAGGTGAAACGTTTTCTTTTAATTAATTTAATATCTAATTCAAAGAAAATAATTGATTAATTTAATTATTTAAAAAATCACATAAATAGAATAAATATCAACGGTCAATGTTTTTTTTAACTTTTACGTCAAAAAAACATTCAAATATATTTGTTTTCTTATTATAAAGAATTGGACATAAAAAGTACGTTAAAAATATGTTTCAGACAATCTTCCCAGTCACTAATTTGCTTCCCATTATAAGATTAATTTACGTTTAAGTTTTATGATGCGAATTCAGATAACTATGCGATTAAAAGCTGGCTCAAGACAATTTAATTTGATTAACTAAAACGGCACAATAAAAATGAGTTATGATTGGATTGTGAAACTTAAAAAAACATTCCAAATTTCGTATCCATTATAGTCAACGAATTTCCATTAAGAATTCCCAATTCACATAATTAAGATACTCATTGAATGTCATAGAAATCTTACTCAAAGACAATTGTGAAAGAATTACTTAAATATCATAAATTGGTTTGAACCAGAATGAATTGAGCCACTTCAAATACAAAAGAATCAGTATAATGATTTGACCCTATTATCTGTCTTGAAGACACATTCAGCAAAGGAGTTTAGTTGAATTCTGTCTAGATTTGTTTTAGTCCAATGTACCCAATTAGGTGATTCATAAATCTTCTTGAAATCCAAATAACCACTTATCAGCAAACGAAACTGACTAATCTTGGTTCTAAGATAATAATTCACTTACTAAACTATTGTTATCATTAAGATAAAGATTTTAAAGCAAAGAAAATGCAATTAAATTACTTCGAATGGTAACTAAGCAGTTCTTGATCAAGAATTAACGTTATTGTTTCCTAATTTCTCCGCTGGAATGATTTTTATCTTAACGACGTTATGCATAAGATTTATGTCACACGATACGGCTGTGAAACTCATCTTATTGGCCACTTACAACCAACCACGTCAGAGTTGAGAGACCCATACAGCAGCGATTAGATTCGCTGGCATGTGTCACCTACGCAAAGGATGAGTTTTACTTGCAAAGACAAAACGTGCTGATAAGACGAATCAGCGACACAAGGAAATGAAACGAAAATGCTGAGATTTGAGGCGAACCAGTCTCTACTTAATCTGTTTGTGTTTTATTGTAATCAATTTCTTTGCTATTACAATTGCTCCACGGCAATCGATCACCTCTCAATATGCGATTTATGTTTACTTCCAATATATTTATACATACATTAAGATCAATACACACAAAATGTTCTTTTATATTAACAGTACACATGCACGCGCTTAGCATAAAAAACACGAACCATAAAACCATAACAGTCAAATTACATTAAAAGACTAACTAAAAGAAAAACAAAAACAATGTGAAGTTGACGTCTTAAGAAAGAGGATTGATAGTTTGTGGTGAGACGTTTGTGAGTTAGTGGGACGACATCGCATGGAATTTACTACAGCGTCGACTATTCGCGCTTCTTCTCCTCAATGGATTTTGGTGCAGCGGCGCCCTCCATCTCGCCAGAGTAGCCGAACTCGTTTAGTCGCTTCGAGTCGACCTTGTAGATCCATCGCTGATACAGGAAGATGAAGAAGACAATGTCTGGAAGAACAAAATTTGAGTTATTACATTGAATTTAGAATGAAAAATTAGCTGAAATTACCATCTCTGAAACAGCCCAGCCGATACATTGTCGGCATCTTGATGACAAACGCAAATATATCGTCAATGAATGTGTTCAGGAATTTGTAGGTCATCATTCTCCAGGGCATGTGAGCTACAGACTTCAATTTGTAGTTAATAAACAATTGCGGTGTCATCATAATGAAGCCGAACGTCAGCAAAAATCCGTACATAATGTTCAGCACAAATGAGTACCAGCCTTTGTGCTCGTTGTAGATCAGCGAGTAAACGCTGTAGCCCACCAGCAGCGGGAAGCACAGCCAGCCCAGATACTTGAACGCCAAATTGTCATACTGTTTGGTAGCCGACTCGACGTAGTCTCCCTTGTCGGAGAACTTGATAGACGGCAGGAAGCCGGTGCGTGTCACTTTCACGTCGACCACCTTCTGGATTTTCCACACCTCAATGCCAAGTCCAACGAAGCAGCTCATGCGAATCATGAAGTTGGTCTCATTGTCAAGCACGTACAGAAGGACAATCAGTGACTGGAAGACGCCGAAGAGAACACTTCGAACAGAAAGACCCTCTAGAGATTTGCGATTGTTCCAGAACTGAATGTCATTTTTGAATGCCAAAAGCTCAAAAACACTGTGAAAGATTGATATGGCTACCGTCAATCCCAACAGATATGGATTAGTCTCCAGCAACATTTCCTTTAGAGAATCCTGTGATTCATCAGACTCTTCTGGAGCTGATCCAGCAAGCGCGTCTCCCAAAAAGTTGGAGGTCCACTTGTTTTTAGATGCCTGCGCCGCGTAGATTTGCCACTTGAACAATGACAATGGCTGGAATGTCAAATACAATTGAAGCTCTGGCGTTGTTTCGTTAATTGGCTGATAATCACGCAACATGTTCCAGTAGTCATTGAGGAACACGATTGGCAAATATGTGTGTCCAGTTGGTAAAAAGTTGACGTACTCATCCAGTGGTGGTGGCACACTTCCCTGCACCCAATTCGTTTGATCTGTGACCAAATTCAATGTCAAATTGGGATGCCAATGCGACACGATTCGATCAGGAAGGAAATTCTCCAGCGGCGTCTCACCAGAAAGTAGATTCTGAGTGTTTGGTGCTTTGATTTTCTTGAATTTGTTCAACAGTCGCTTGGCGTAGCCCAATTTGGAACCCGCATAAAATTCTCCGGCATTCGGATTAGGACTGTAGCCGCTCTTTGTGACGTACGTGTGCAAATAAATGGAACCATTGTTCATCAGATACTGAGACGCCTTGATGGTTGTGCCGTGCGAGTACACACCATCACCAGTCGGACCACTGTACCAGTCGCCATAGACCATACCTTCGCGCAGCCAAATCAGGCTGGCGGGATTCGTAAAGTCAATCAAATCGGGATCCTCAGACACGTAAACGTGCAAGTCAAATTCGGTGCCGTTCTCAAAGAAATTCCACGACGGTGGATTGGCCACGTTAGCGACGCCGTTCTTGGCGCTTGTGTCCACTGGGGCGGCTGGTTTGCGGAAAAACGACGTGATCAGGTAAATGACTAGTGAACGAATGATCAGTGACTTTGCCATCGCCATGAATGACTCCATTCTGGAGGGTTGTCGTGCGGCGGCGGCTGCATCAATGACAACTCCATTGCCTTCAGCTGGTTGTGCCTAGAAACATTCAAGATTTCAATGTTAATTCACCTTGTAGCAAATTGTGCCTAGTTTGATTCAGTTTTTATGGAATTTTCGTTTTGTAAGTGCGTACTAACCTCGCCCTCGGCACCATTTGCTGCAGCAGGTTGTAGCGAATCTCCTTCGCCCGCATTTCCGGCTGCCATTGTATGGTTTTGTTTGGGAATGCGCTCCTTTAGGTGGATAACTCAATTTCACTTTTGTCGTGAATTAATGAAAACTCAGTTTTGGATAATGAAATTGATGAAAATTGAAAATTATGTGCGAAAATTGGACGACCCTCAGCTCAGATTTGCCATTGGCTGCCCAGTCTGAACAGCGAATAGAACATTTTTAAACTCGGTTTTTGATAGTTCCAAAAATTTATATTTCTATTTGGCAGTTTTCTGACAGATTGATAACTGTCAAAACATATATATAAATGGGCTAGAATTATGGTGTGACAAGGTGTTTAAATAAAAAAGAATAGTTTTCTTGGAAAGAAATATATTGTTAATTATTTGGTTTACCGGAATATTAATAAAAATTATTGTATCAATTCATATTGTTCGAACCTGTGCTTTATTTGATTCAAACTATTTTAAATTTAAATCTTAGGTGAACTTAATATTTACTATAATTTCCCAATTGGTTTTAATTTTTATATATAAGTTTTGACACTGTATTTTATGGCAAAAACGTCAAAGTATATACATTTTCCAAACAAAAAGCAAAGTCAGCCATTTTAATCTTCGCACACATTCTTTTTGATCCAAGTGGCATTTTGGAAACGTGTTTTTGCCTAGGTAAGCTGAGATTTTTCATTAAAATCATTTGTTTATCGCACATAAATTCACTTGAAAAATTTAGGTAAAGCCCCACGAAAGCATTGCACACGAAGTTGCATGAAAATTCCAGAAATACCTCAAAATTGTGCAAAACTTTACATTAAATTCTAACCTTACTTTATTGCACAGATCAAGCGCTGCCCTACAACTTTTCACTAATTCAAATTGTTGTCTCTCCACACAGGATAAACGAACAAGATGCAAATTTTCGTCAAGACCCTCACCGGCAAGACCATCACCCTTGAGGTCGAGCCATCTGACACAATCGAAAATGTCAAAGCTAAGATCCAAGACAAGGAGGGAATTCCCCCAGATCAGCAGCGTCTGATCTTCGCTGGCAAGCAGCTCGAGGATGGCCGCACCTTGTCCGACTACAACATCCAGAAGGAGTCCACATTGCACTTGGTGCTGCGTCTTCGTGGTGGTATCATTGAGCCATCTCTGCGTCTCTTGGCCCAGAAGTACAACTGCGACAAGATGATCTGCCGCAAGTGCTACGCCCGTCTGCACCCAAGAGCAACCAATTGCCGCAAGAAGAAGTGTGGACACACCAACAACTTGCGTCCAAAGAAGAAGTTGAAGTAGACGACAGCTGCCGGCGTCTCTGCACACGTATTCTGCCATCAGTGGTGTGCTTGTGTGGTGGGAAGTTGCGGGATTTTTAATACCGCACGTTTCCGAACATTTTTTTATAAATTTCTTAGTGAAATTGTGATGCTCCTGTAACATCTTTGGAGATTGAAAAAATAATAAAATTCAGAAAATGTTTATTTAAAGTATTTTATTAACTTCTTAGTCTTTGCTGAAATTAAAGTAATTTGATGGCGATAAAGTTACTCCTCATCGGATGTATTTGCGTCTGAATACATCTGTTGTGGTTCGTGTTCATCAGTTGCTGGACTCTTATCCAGCATATCCAACTCCATCTGCGAAATCACCTCAAACACTCTGGATTTGGCAATAGCCCTTTCTCGCGGTCCAAATGTTTTTACCGTTGTAGCTATAGACGCAAAAAACGCTTCAATGTCGTCTACAGGACTCGTGTCATCTGGCATTCTTTTAACAATGGTCGCTTCATTTGGTTTGTGAATTTTGTGCTTCAATGGCGACCCTGTGGCTGATGTGTTTTGCCTTTTTTTTACTGGATTCAGCGGTGCTGGTACATCATTGACATTTTCCTCTGGAGTTCGCAAAGGATCTTCGCCATCAACGATATTCCAAATGTCTTCAAAGGAACTATCGGTATCATTATTCTCTGTTTGTTCAGTCTCTAAATAAGTTGATTTGTCAACGGAACCGTTCAGCAGTATATCCATATGGGGCTCAAAGTCATGCGCACGTCGTATCTTACTCGGTGTTTTGCCGGAATTCCTTTTCATGGCTCTGTAGTCTCCTTTCAAATTTGTCCAACGATGTTCAATTTGTCTCACATCATGTTCGAAGAAACCAAGCTTGTTCAGTTCTTTCTGGACTATCGTGAACAGTTTGACGCCGCGATGCTTATTTCCATCAATTTCACTAACGATGTCAAGTTTGATCATTATGTCTAGCAAGGCCACCGTTTCTTTGTAAGTCCAAGGATTTCTTTGGGACATTCTTGAGATTTACACTGGAAATGTTTGGGCAAACTTATTTTAACTTCTTATTTCAAATGCGCACGCGTTTAACTTCAAATGTCAAACCAAAAAATCTTAACACCTTTCTACATTCAAGTCTACTTCTAGTTTTCAACCATTTACTCGACTTGTCTTGAAACTCTTACTGTTTGCAGTTTTTTTTTAAAGGATTTAGTTTTCTTACATCGATTTTCTTTTTTATTTAATATGTTTACGATTATCTGCAGAATTAACTGTCATCTGCAGAGAAAAAATGTGAATTTGTAATCCCTGGAAACGTCAAAATTCGATGCTTAAAAATAATCTTAAAATTTTAAAGAAAAAAAAAAAGTTTTAAGAATGGTTTATTAAAGTCAAATTCTATCCTAAATAAAACTCCTTTTTCATGAAAATTCCTATTCATTTCCCGTACACATTTGTAAATCAAATATCAATATGCTCTATAGATTCTGTATAAGAATCCATTGTTTGTGATTTGTATTCTTTGGTAGCATCACTTAGACTATCCAATTCCATTTGCGAAATTACTTTAAATACCCTGGATTTGGCAATTGCCCTTTCTCGCGGTCCGAATGTCCTTACTGTCGCAACAATGAACGCAAAAAACGCTTCAATGTCGTCAGCCGGCTTTTTCTTATCTATCACGCGACCGATTGCCATTTGAGATGGCTTCAATCCATTACAATTGTTCCTGATGGCTTGTACTGTGTTTATCATTTTTTCTTCCCTCGTCGTCTCATTAACACTAGAAGTTTGAAAAGGATCTTCATCATCAACCAAATTCCAAATGTCTTCAAAAGAACTATTGGAGTCATTTATTTCCTGATTGAATGATTTATTCCCGGAACCGTTCAGCAGAATCTCCATTTGAGGTTCATAGTCATACGTACAATTGCGGCCTGTAGTGGGCTCCCGTTTCATAACTTTGTAGTTTCCTTTCAAGTTCTTCCAGCGAGTTTCAATTTGCCTTACTCCATATTCAGTGAATCCTTGCTTCAGCAGTTCTTTGTGTACCTTGGTAAACACTTCGAAGCTGCGGTTCTTTCTGCCGTCCAATTGACTGATTGCGTCAAGATCGATCATTGCATCTAGCATAGCCACCGTTTCATTGTATGACCAAACGCATTTTCGGGACATATTCCTAAGATTTGCGGTTAAAATGTATTTGCAAAATAAATTTCAAAGTTTTAAGTTCACAGCTTCACTTGAAAAATTGTACTTGAAATGTCACTTCAAATTTAAAATCTTTATATATTTTCTACATGAACTCGGTCTTGGGAGAATTTGTAGAAAACTTGACTTGACTTATAAAACTCGTGGTCTGGATAATTTGTTTTTACTTTTAAAATTTTATTATATTTCATAACTTGACAATAATTTTTTAAATTTTAACTTTATTTAAAATTATTAGCTGTTATCTTACTTAAAACTCGTTTATGCTCGACTGATGACAGCATTCTTTTTAGATTATCCAATAACCAAGATTTAAAACACTTAAATATTTATTAAATGGAAGTATAGTCATTAAAAAAATAGTAATTGGATTTATTCAAAATAAAAACAATTAAAGTGAACCGCAATTTGAAATTGAAACGACCAAAAACAATTGTTTAAATATTCACCAACTCACCTCACAACCAAAAAAAAGAACACCAGAAAAATGACATTTAGTGACATTTCAAACTTGGCGCAAATTCCCCTGATGAAGAAATTGCGCACAAATCCCAACCGGTACAGCAGTTGGTTAAGCGGTTGAAAATGGTCGATTTTTGAATCAGTGGTTTTTGAGGCTTTGCTGGAGAAGTGCGTGCGTTAAGTTAGTCCGCCTGCGAAGAAGTGTAGAAATACAAGAAAAATCCATAACACCAAGATTTGCTGGTAAAAAACACACCGAATGTATCTTCAGTAGCCTTCATCAAAGATTTACACGGCGATTGCGTTAATTGTGAGTGAACGACTTCCACTTGGCTAGCATTAACTAAATGATAAGTTCGTGGGAAATAGATGTTCGAAGTTCATAATAACTTTATCGTTTGGCGTTTGCACAATCGATCCGCCGCCGCCGTCGCGGCCGCGGCCGCCGTGGATAAATAAATTGTTCGTTGCCACAAGATGCCATTGTTTGGCTCCACCTTTCTGCGTGTGTTTTGTTGTGCTTCTAAGCTTCGCCTCGTCTACATGCTCGTATAAATTCACTGCAGATACTCGTCCAGCCACACGCACGCTGGTGGAGCGCTGGAGTTGTCGGTGATTCCAACAGAATTGATATAAACAAAAATGAGTTGCGTGTGGAAGGAAATTGTGCAAAACAACTAGTGGCAACAAAAAATAAGTAGAAAATGCACAAACAAAAAGAAAAATACTAATTAAGAAACATGTTGCTAGCGACGCGACGTCCAAATCCTGTGCAGAAATTGTGTTTGGGGTCCAGGGCGGTTGATTGAGTTCCAGTTCCAGAAAATTGAATCGATATTTTTTTGTATTGTTGTTCAACCGTGAATGGAACCGAAGAAGAATTCGGCCCGATTAAAAAAAAAAGTACTGAATAAGAAGAATAAATAGAATGAATTTACTGAAGCGACTGCTGCATGTTCCGATTAACGTTAAAAAATAGCAGGACGTTTACAGCACACGTTTCCCGAGCGTCGGGGGTGCTCACTCGTGAATGTACAACCCCCGGTGAAAATCAATATGACATTGTGTGCGTGTGCCATAACGCTTCAGCCCATATACCATAGACACTGTTCGGGCACTACACAAGAAACAGCCAACAGGGGTTCGCCTCGCCATCGCCCTTTAATCCTTTTCCCACCATCGCACATATTTTGCACTTGTCCCTATATTTGGCAAGTAAATTCCCGGCGTACGGACCTCGGCATCTTCAACCCCTCACCATCCTCCCCCACCCCGCACCCCATAATGTACTCTGTATTGCGTATATGAGCTGCGGGTGCGGACCCGATTCTTCAAACAATTTGCCATTGTCTTTATGTTTCTCTCTGTATGTTAATGATATTTGAAAGAGGTGGATGGTTGGGCATACAGTCGACGGCTGGGAGGGATGGGATTGTTGACAACAACAAGCGTGGGCGGTTTTCACTTG
Source organism: Sylvicola fuscatus (assembly GCA_026546915.1). Taxonomy (NCBI): domain Eukaryota; kingdom Metazoa; phylum Arthropoda; class Insecta; order Diptera; family Anisopodidae; genus Sylvicola; species Sylvicola fuscatus. The sequence continues at coordinate 17,084 of JANSTS010005407.1, read as the reverse complement.
TCTTTAAATAACAATTTTCTGGAACCTCGATTTAAGCAATTTCCCCCTGCGAACTTTAAGTTTATTCTAATATCTAAAATGATGTTTTCTTAGGTTTCATTTGTTGGAGAATAAAAAGTGTTGTGAATCATTAGGAAAATCCTAAAAAAAAAAAAAAACAGAAACCAAACTGAAAAGAAAGTGAGTGCCAAAGTGCATCAGTTTTGTTGATCATCAGAAGAGAACCCAACAAATCACCGGACATAGGAAATAAACATCTTCAGCTATTTTAAAAAAGGTAGGCAGTTTAAATATACAAATCTTTGCAGTTTCTCGATGTGAAAACTCTCAAGGATTCCGTCCATTCATTACAATAATGCTAATTTGATTGAGATTTACCTGAATAGGTTCATTGAGCTTTTACACATTCAATTGTGTCTTTATAGACGGATTTGCTCTTATAAATAAATTATAAGCAATTTCTATAATAAGATTAAGAACCATTTAGTTCAATAATTGGCTTTTTATGCACCAAAACAATGTTAATTCTTTCCTAAATACATTAAGACTTTTTAATTTGATATTATTTTGCTAAGTTTCCACTTCTTAGATAAATTACATAACAAAAGATTTGGTTGGTGAAATAAGAATCTCAACTATAATATCCATCTTCATTAGAAGATCTCAATCAAGAAATTGCAGGGTTCTGAAAACTTTTAATAGTTTGGTTTCTTTAAAACTAAGATAAAACTTTAGAATTCTTAGCCTTGAAAAATGCGTCTTCAAATTTTAAATAAATTGACTGCAAGAAATACTGCAGGTTATGAATTTTGAAGTTCTTATCGTCTAGTGCTAAGTAGTTATGGTTTTATCATTATTTCTTTTCGAATGGTAAAGAAATACCTAAAAGGAAATAAAGAAAAGATGGTCAGAACTAAGAAATGCGCTCGCTGACGAAAGATTTCAAAGCCCTGCCTGCCTCACAATTACGACAATTAAAAAATACTGAAACGTTTAAATTTATTCATAATTTCATACTCAATTCATTCCAACTATTCCCGACCCAACATAGGAAAGAATCTCTTCAACATTTCTTCCTCAACCCTCGGAATTCTCACGCAGTCAACCGCATCAACTGCCAGTTCTAAATTCTAATTTTTCTACATTATTTTTGTATACAAACAAATAGAATTCGGTTCAGCTAGCACAAGTCGACACAGCACAGCTCCACTCCTTACCGCCATCCTTGTTACTCCCTTTTGGTAGACGATTTTCAGTTTAAGAAAACGAGGCAACACAAATAGCCACAATTGCAATTGAATGAAGATGATTAAAGTCATATAGCAAAATGGGGGGTAGCGTGGGAATTTATCACTTTCCATGGCCTGTATACTGGAGAGATGTACTTATGCGGAACTTGCTCGTAGCACTTTGTAGATTGAGAAATTTATGTGTTAAATGCAAAGGGCAGAAACACGAATGCCGCCACCTTCCCGCCACCCACCTGGCCGCTTGTCTTCCTTTGCCACGTGTAATCCGTACAGAACTTTGCGCTCTTTTGCATATTACAGTCACCATCCAGACCAAACAACTTCGGACAAAGTTTACCTTTTAGTTTTGTGCCAATGCATTTGTGTGCGCCCAGTTTGCTCGGAAGTCGGAATATAGTTGAACCTAAATGAAGTCTAAATTGCCAGCATTGCTGGTTATTATCGATAGAGGCGACACACTCCGGCTTCCCCGTTTAATTACGCAATTTTAGTGTTTTAATGTTGTATGTTATACATGCATATTCTGTTAATGCTGAGTGAGGCATCTGCTCGGTGAAATTCACACGCTCAGCGAGAACATGTGCGTAACTAATACGTGTATCAGCGATCGGCAACATGATATGTGAATTTCACGTCAAATGGATTACAATAAAATGCTGCCATTCGCGTAATGAGGTTTAATGGGTCACAGGAATCACATCAATTCAATGAGCATTTTACTAGGTCATCATGATCTTTGATACTCACATTACTTGGGGACAGAAAATTATTTATTTCAATTTTAATTAGGGCAACATGAGATGCATGATGATAAAGATAGTTTTTTTTTCTATAGCTTCCTGATTTATTTTATCGTTTGGTGTAGTTAGGGGGCTTCATTTGATATTTTACGAGGGCTGATCAAAATGTGTTCGTTTTTATCAATATTTTGTTTTTTTAAATTTTTCAATTACTTTTAATTAAAATATATTAAATTATTCCATTTACTGCTTAGATAGTTCATTCCTTATTAATATTTAAAGATATTTCATTCAATTCGTTTTATTCTTATTTTTAAATGCCGTTATTTTATAGCTAAATGTTTAAATAATTGGCGTCTGAAATCATCTTAAAAAAAAATAGATTAAAATTATTGTGATCATCAGTAACATTTCTAATTATGGAAAGTAAGACGACAACAAAAAAAAACATTCTAAAATTACCAAAAAATATTTAAAAAGTACCGTTATCACATTTTTGTGACATTTTCAACATCAGCAATGTAAATTAAAATGAACGTGTCAAACAAATAATAAAAACTGTCATGAATGTACGACAACATTTATCCAAACGAAGCCGACAAAAGCCATAAAATTTGTGTGCAGTTCATTAAAGAACAGCTTCTTCAAAAGGGCGTCAAACACCAATAAACCAAATATCAGGAAACTTAAAAAAAGGAAGTTATCATTTGTGAATACACAAGTGACCCACAATCAGCTGCAAAAAGAACAAACAAAACAAAATCAGACAAACATTTGAACAAGTATTACAATTTAATCACACCTCGTAGATTCGTGCCCCTCAAGATTTCCATAAAATAATCATTGAGTAAAGTTTCGTTCTCATTAAGCGAAGACGAAGCGAAAAAAGCCGGCAACTAACTTAGCATGTGTTGTAATTGTTAGACTTTTAAGATTCTCTCCGGAGGATAACCGCAACCAGTTTCTTTTTTATAGTAATAAAAAATATATGCGCGAAACCACCGGTGGGACTGCAGATTTTGCGGCTTGTTCCTGTACACTCCTGAAGTGGGATACATACGAAAGCGAAATTCGCCTTAATTCACTCTGAAATAAAATTAGCATGTTTTTTTTTTTTTTGGTTCTCGCAACAGCCGACAAAATGTAGAATCATTTTAAATATTCGGACGAGTATATTTTTTTATGTTGGCTTATTTTTTTTATTTCGGTTATAATAACATTCTGTACCACATCCGCGAGTCTCGGGCAATCATAAGCGAAGCTTGGCCAACAGGGAAACCATAATATATTATGCTGATATATACTGGAGTCCGCATATGTTAATGAATACGCATCATTAAAATATTATTTGCATCGACATAATGAGGGTGCGTGCGGGGGGTGGCCGTGGCAAGGGTGGCTTTGAAATTGGCATGCATTATTAATTAAAATTCGCTATACATCTAAAATGCATTCAGCTACTCTACGAGTGCTCTTTTAATTAAGTTTGTTATGTTCATTGTCAGGTCGTAATTCTGGTTAATTTAGAAATGGAATAAAGCTTTGTGTTTTTTTTTTTTTGTTAACAACATCACATATGTTTGACTTTTATTTAAACATATGGCTGACAGCATATGCGAAGGATTTTTCGCCTTTTCAACGAGTATTTTCTACTTTGCGAAATGATCATTTCTTTATATTCAAAAGTCTTGTAATAATAATTATGTTTTATGCGGTTTGCCATCTTTGGAAATAAGCAAATGTACACCATGTTTATGTTTTATTTATATTATATGCTGCGAGTTATGACAATTATTTTATGACCTGCTGCACTGCAGTTGTTGACTGTGTATTTATGCCGTACACATGAAGCTGGTTGAAGGACGTACCTGTATACCTTTGCAGGTAGACCATACAGTGAATAAAGAACTTCTGGGAAATGTGCGAGGTGATATCATTTTTTCTCGGTGAGAATAATAGACGGCAGTTTTCACACGTATTTTCCAGTGTAAATTCTGTGTTTATTGGTTGTTGAGTAATACATTTTTATTAACACATAAGTACTTTAGAAGTTTGTCGGCTACTTAAGGAATGTTACGACAAAAAAAAAACAAATACATTTAATTTATGACAAAAACATTTATTTTAATTGATTTTTGCGGTTCAATGTTTTTTTGTGGTTGAGAATATGAATTTGATTAAGTAAACAAGAAACCAATTATCGTTCTATATTAATTTAATTATAATTATTTCAATTTAAATTATAATTTATTAATATTTATTGGTTTTTAATTTCACCAAATTTCCGGTTAATTTTTAGATTAAATTTATATTTCGTCCATTTTGTTTACCGGAAATAATTACAAGCCAAACAATTTGATTATTGTAAAAGTCCAAAAAATGATTTTTGTTTTGAATGCATTTAGATTCAAACCATTTATCAATCTTATAGTAATCTCTAAATGAATGGTTTAATACAATGACAAATAAGATGTTTCGGTTTGGCATTAAAATTAACAATTGACCAAAACTCGGACGGCAATACCCTTTTGCAGGGACCTAATGCAAGACATTCAATCAGCTTAACTCCAAAATCATCAATAACAATCTTCGAATTCCAAACCTTTTTTTGCCTGTCCAAAAAACACGCATCTTTTACCTTTTCTGGGGACGTGAGAATTCTCCTCTTCCATCGTTTTTATATAAACCGGCTCATAGAGGTTGTGTTGTGTTGTGTTTTTTTTTTCTTCATTTATTCTGCAACAGCAACAATAACAACTAAGGCAACAAAACACGATCACTCAGCAAAAAAGAATGCCGCCATGTTAACAATCCCGTTAACATTAAATTGATTTCAATAAAGTGCGCCGTTTGGGATTAAGTAAGACAGAGAAAGAGCCTTTTAAATAGAGAAGACCATCTGGCAGAGGTTATGCAATATACGCATTTCAGGTGATAATTATTCAATCTCGGGGGACGATTGAGAATCAAGTGGAGAGCAAAAAGACATTAAATTCGAACAACTGACAGAAATTTCCATAATAAATATAAATATTTTGTAATAAAATAGAATCAAAATAATATAGAAAATATATAAAAATTCCGGATTCCGATTTAAGTTCCGAATTTTCGGCCTACGCAGGATTACAGTTATGTGGACTTTTCAAATTCCCATTTTGGTATTAATTCGCAAATTAATTAAAGCCGGATTTGAATAAATAATATAATCGAAAACAAAAATGTCCTCAATAATATTTTTTTTATGTAGTTGAGTGTATTAAAAAACTATTAATTGATGAGTAAAGTTGCCATGAATTTTAACAGAATTGTCTTGTCACCTGTCGATTTAATTAACTTCTTCTCCCTGGGGCCTTAAAATAGATCTTTCAGAATGACAATTTAAATTATGAACGACGGCAAGAAGAAGTCTCTCGTAAACATCTCACTTTGATCATATATGAGCGTGAACATCGTTACAGCAACATAATTGGATGCAACAGACAGAAATAATTTTTAAATTATGTCCAAAGTAATTATTATCTGAACGGATTATTCCAAAATGCTGGTGTTAAACGAATTTATGTTTAATGTTGCTTTCACAGAAATTACGAACAAAAAACAACAAACTATTTTTGGGGAATTTAAGTGCTGCCGTGAAAAGGCAATAAGGATCTTCCGAATTTGAGTGCATTTGATGCATTTTTGAAGGAACGAATCGCCTATAATGCGCAGCGCTTCGTCTACACGCTGATTACAGATAGTGCAATGGCCATTGCAGCACATAATGGGTGTGACGATATGCGCTTGCATCCATGCGAGACCCGTGTATGCGAATGCATTTATGGGCTCACGTCATTTTTCCTCAATTCCCTACTGCACACAAATACTTATGTGTAGTTATAATATGTAATAACCGTATTATGTTTGCGCATTTCAATACCCTGCAGAGTGGATATGAGACCTAGATATGGCAAGGATGCGGCCATCCCGTCGAATCCCCACTGTGCATTTCACTTAGCTCACATCCTTCGTACATTGTCGATATTAGAACAAACACACGCTGCAGTAATGCAAACTGCAATTGCATCTGAATGGCATGTGAAGTATTCTGTGTTTTATCAAGCCAACTCACAAATTAAATAGTTTTCTCCTTATTGGAAAATGGGAAATATTCCGTCTTCATTTCTTGAAATAATAAGTGACGAAAGTTTTTCCATTTGGATTGTGCA